>APFE031523279.1:179832-231014 GCA_000404065.3 Pinus taeda | reverse complement strand
TGATACCAAATGTAGGTTTTAACCCTGTACATAAATTACCTGCATACGAATTCTAAAACAAAGAAAATAAACAATGCAAGAGCATAACACATAAAACACATATACACAAAGATTTCCCACTAGATCCCAAAATCGAGACTACCAGCTTGATTTCTCATTATGTTCCTTTCAATGTTACAATACATATTTATACATGACGAAGCATCCAATACCATGGACCGAAAACCATAGGTAGGTTCACCCAACCTAATATAGGGTCCAATTTTTTTTTTTCCTGGGGTGTTGCCCCGGACCCCGTAGAGGGGGGCTACCCGTAGCCCTCAAACCCCCTGGACAGGGGCGGCTACTGCCCCCCCGCTACGTAATCGGCGCAACAAAGGTGGGGCTCCGCCCCCCCTCTAACCCCACGATTCACTATGTAGGTTAGTCATGGAAAGAATATAACACAACCCAACAAATATCTGGATCCTGGAAGCCCAGTAGTTGATGTCCACATCAATGGCACATTGGTCCCACATACCTTGATCATTAATGTGATGACAAAGGACATACTGCTCAAGCTTAAACTTCAAGGCTCCTTGAGGAAGACCATGACAATGCTGTAGCTAGCAGATCGCTCCATAGTGACCCCTGAGGGGAATGTGGAAGTTGTGATGGTCTCCATTGATTCTTGGAAGTACCCTGCTAATTTCTTAGTTCCCCAACCAAAGGCAAAGCTCACTAGGTATCCTCTCATCCTGGAAAGTCCCTGGTTGGCTACAGTTGATGCCTACATCAGCTGTTGAGTAGGGAACATGACCATAAAGAACGGTCACATGTCCAAGCAATTAACCCTATATCCTACTACCCAACCCTTGCTAGAACATGATCTACCGCTTTATTTGGAGGAGGAGGATGAGGATGAAGTTTATTCGGCACCACTATGTGCATTAGAAATCACCATGGGGGGGAAAACACAAGATGAGGATGATATTATTGAAAATTTGATTAAGAACCCACCTCCCAGTGTATCAACATTAGAAGACATATTAAGAGAAACCAAAAACAACCCCTTAACTAATATTTGTGTGGCCGACCCTACTTCTCTTTGTTTCAAAAAAATAGAGTTCGGTCGAAAAAGAACACTGAAAATCAATACATCCTTATCTACTTCTCGAGAGAAGGAGCTATGCAGCCTACTGAGAAAACATCTATATGCCTTCACCTGGAGTTATAAGGAGATGAAGGGAGTGCACCCTTCAATATGTACTCATCATGTATACATCAAGGAAGATTACAAACCAGTCAGGCAGCCTCAAAGGAGGATGAATCCAACACTTAAAGATATTGTTAAGGAAGAACTACAGAAATTTCTTGAAGTAGCATTCATCTATCCCATCTCTGATAGTGAATGGGTCTCTCCTTTGGTGCTAGTGCCAAAGAAAAATGGTATGTGGAGAATCTATGTCGACTATTAGGATTTGAACAAAGCCACTAAAGAGGACCATTTTCCTTTACCTTTCATAGATCAAGTGTTAGACAGTCTGGCAGGGAAAAAGTTTTTCTGTTTCCTAGATGGGTTTAGCGGGTAGAATCAGATTCAAATTAGCCTAGAAGACCAAGATAAGACCACTTTCACTTGTCCTTGGGGTACCTTTGCATATCGGGTCCTTCATTTTGGTTTTTGCAATGCTCCAACAACTCTCCAAAGAGCAGTATTGAGTATATTTTCTGAATTGGTTCATGATGCAGTAGAAATATACATGGATGATTTTACTCCTTATGGCTCTGACTTTCAAGAAGCTTTATCTAACCTAGGAAAATTTCTGGACAAGCGTATTGAGATGAAATTATCCCTTAGTCCAGAAAAATGTGATTTTTTTATGACTAAAGGGATCATGCTAGGTCATGCAATATCTCAACAAGGACTGCAGGTGGACCCCAAATAAATTGCCATCATCCAAAGGGTCCCACCTCCTCAAAAGGTGAGAGATGTCAGAAGTTTCCTAGGCTTAGCTGGATATTATAGGAGATTCATTAAAGACTTTAGCAAGATAGCCTCTCCTTTGTTTGGCCTCCTAGGTAAAGATGTTGAGTTCATATGGTCAAAAAATTGTCAAGAAGCCCTAGATACCTTGAAGAGCAAGCTAGTGACTGCCCCAATTCTCAGAGGCCCAAACTGGACCCTACCCTTTCACATTCACACAGATGCCTCGAACAAAGCGATAGGAGCAGACTTAGGAAAAATGGATGGAAAGTTAACTTATGCCATATACTTTATAAGCAAAAACTTGTCAAAGGCAGAGCTAAACTATACAGTGACCGAGAAGGAACTCCTAGCTATCGTGCATTCCTTAAACAAATTCAGACATTATATCACAGGCTATCAAAACTTTGTGCAAACTGATCATGCTGAAATTAGATATTCAATGAACAAACCAGATGTAAATGCTCGTATTATTAGATGGTTTTTTTTATTGCAGTAGTTTGATCTGACCATTATTGATAAGCTTGGTAAAGAAAATGTTGTTGCTGAATTTTTGTCTAGCGTAACTTTCCCCGCAGGTGAAGAAGGAATACTGGATGACCAAATGCTAGATGAACACCTATTTTGTATATCAGTACTCTCTCCATGGTTTGCTAATATGCCAAACTACTTGGTTTCAGCACAGTTCCCACCACACCTATCCTCAAAAGAGAAGAGCAATATAGTAAGGAAAAGTGCCCCTTTCACCTAGATTAGAGGCAATCGCTTCAAACTTGGCCTAGATCAGATCTTGAGAAGATGTGTTAGGCAGGAGGAAGTCTTTGCCATCCTCTTGACCTATCGTGATGGGCCTTGTGGAGGTCATTTTGCAGCAAAAAGAACCGCCTTCAAGATATTGCAAGCAGACTACTACTAGCCCACTCTTCATCAGGATGTGCGGAGATACACGAGCCAGTGTGATCAGTGTCAGAGGATGGGGAAACCCACTCCAAAGGATGAAATTCCCATGCAACCTTAGATGACCTCTGAGCCATTTGAGAAGTGGGGCATGGACTTTGTAGGGCCTATCAACCCTATTTCAAAGTAGAAGTAGTACATCATTGTTTACACCGACTACCTAACAAAGTGGGCGGAGACAAAAGCAATCAAAGTAGCGATAGAGGAAAAATTAGTTGATTTTTTGAGGGAAAACATATTCTACAAGTTTGGGTATCCGAGAGAGTTGGTCACACACCAAGGCAATCAGTTCAGTTCCAACCTGATTGAAGACCTACTCACACATCACAAGATTAAGCACGAGACTTCCATCCCTTACCATCCACAAACCAATGGGAAAGTGGAAGTCACTAACAAAGCATTGGAAGGGATCCTAACTAAGGTAGTGAGTAGCAACAGAAAAGACTAGGTGGATAGATTAGTTGAGGCCACTTGGTCCCACAACACAACATGAAAGACCAACACCAGGTTTACACCCTATGAACTTGTCTATGGAAATAAGGCTTTGTTGTCAATAGAGTTTGAATTCAATAACCTAAGGATGGCAGCTCAACTAGACCTAGACCTCAGCCATGCACAAAAGGAGAGATTACTTCAGGTCAATGGATTGGATGAATACAAATTGCAGTCCCTTCTCCATACAGAGGTAGTTCAGCTTCAAAGAAAGATATTGCATGACAAAAATATCAGGGAGAAGCAATTCCAAGAAGGAGATTAGGCACTCCTCTATGATTCAAGATAAAAGGATTTCAAAGGAAAGATAAGGAGAATATGGATGGGACCCTACACTATGGATAAATGCAATGACAATGGTTCAGTTCTGATCAGAATCATTGATGATGAAGCCATCCCCATGCTTGTCAATGGACATCGGTTTAAAGTCTACAAGAAACCCCTCTTCAAGCGAGATTTTATTAAAGATTTGAATAAAACAATGATGGTAGTGGAGCATGTCCTAGCTCCCACTTCACCCACCCACTCAAGAAAAAAGTAAAATAAGGACTCAGGTGAAAACCTCCATGAGGCACTTGGGTCCCATCATTGGGTTGAAGACCTCTCCTGAGGCGGCCCAATGATGTCAAAAAAAAAATGGGAAAAGAGAAAAAAGAGAAGGAATAAAATCCCTAGGTGAAAACCTCCCTTGGTGGCGCCCAGGGCAGGCAATTAGGGTGAAAATCTCTCTGAGGAGCCCTAGTTGTTTTCAAAAAAAAAAAAGAGAGAAGAAAAAAATGAGTTTCTATTGCATTGCAGGTTTGTAGGAGGAATACAGGGAGTAGAAGAAGGTGCCAAGGGGACCCTAACATTCACACCAACATCCATCTCGTCTCCTCCACACCTTCCTCCATCATTTTTGGCATCTCTTTCACCCCACTGTACCTTTTCTTTCAAACCTGTGTTTTCTACAAGAGGCTCCTGTACGAATTACAGAGAGCCAAAAGTGCTTACAGGAGGCAGTTTGAGGGACAAGAATAGCTTCATGAGGAACCTATAATCCCTCTTACCATATTCAAGCCTCCTTTCCATCATTTCCAAGCCTTCATCACACTCCAAGCATCATTATTTTTTTCCCTGTCCAAGAAAAAACACAGAAAAATAGTTTTTTAGTTTTGAAAAAAAACAAAAAAAGAGGAAAGGGCACCATTAACCTTACCTAAAGCTTACCTACTGCCCCTCCATCTTTATCAACACATATAGCATCATTCTCGAGCTCCAAACACAGGAAGAAGCTGAAGTTTCAAGGGGAGAAGCAACTACAGGAGCTCTTGTAATAATTCCTGTAGCAGCTGATCCCATAGAAGTCCAGCACCAGCAGCAAAAGAGTGCACATTTTCAAGTTGAAAAGGCACATGCAGCTTAGCTCTAGCAAGGGAGGAACCTGCAAAAGCATAACACACACATCAGCAAGCAGAGACAACATGCATGAAGGAAACTGAAGGCATGCAGCAGAGAAAAACACAACACCTCACAACAATTACACTTAGATCACAAGTAAGTAACTAAATCACTCCTCTATCAACATTTTTGAAATTAGAAATCATACAAAGGCATTGAGATGGTTGAAATTGAAAGGTGGCTAGTTATCTTGGCCACCTTCATGCAGTTGACTCCACCTCATCGAGATGTCATCCACACATGCGCATAGTCAACTCAAGCATAAGATGCCAAGGACAGGTAGTGGGAGGAAGAGTTAACTCCAATGCAATAATGAGGGATGATTACAAGGAGGGTCCATGATGACCAAGCAGGTGGGGACCAATGGTCCTAATTCGGGCAACATACACCTTGCCAGCTCAGCACTCATAATTAAAAATATCCATAAAGGGTAATGAGCACTCCTCCCCGCACATTCCCATCGCCTTTTCTTCATTTCCTCCTCATAACTCAGCCACACAACAGTCTTATTGTGCCCCCACAGCCTTGTAACAACCATCCTCTATCGATTTCCTCCATATTCGTGCTCCTATCATTTTCTACAGCAGCACCTACAGGAAATCTACAAGAGGAATAGCAAGCTCCTACAGGAGGGGCAATGAGTCATTTTGAAGGAAGAAAACATGATTTTTGGTACAAATTTCAGTCTGAAGAGGTAGGATTCATGAATGCCATCTATTGAATATTGAAATGAGAAGGAATTAGTCTCAATTTGAGGATGAAATAAGTCTTTAGGAGGGTAGAAATACATAAAAAGATTTTTTGTTTTTTTTTTAAAACACAGTCTCTTCTGTTTTTCTATTTCACTAGGAATTTGTTGTCTCCACCTCCATATTTGGTTTTCCAAAGAAGTACAGGTAGTAGGATATGGGAGTTTATGAGAAAGGAGCCCACTAACTCCACTACGCTCCATGAACATTCTCAATTGGTGGACATATTCACAAGGGAAAACTGGATGACTTTCTTTGAGAAATTTACAGGGTTTGATGATAAAACTGCCCAAGAATTTTCTCTCCCTCTGGTCCTGTTATCACTCAGGTTGTTCCCTTTGAATCCCAAGGGAATACAGCTGAGGTAACCATAAACCAGTCTTTGGACTGTAGGCCCTAGCCTACCAACAGTTAGAGAGGGCTCTCTCTTCAGGATTTTAACTTTGTTTAAGGGGTGATTTTAGGCTAGATATGAGGCACATGGTTTTGATTTGATTTTGATTGATGGGGTGGTTGATGTTATTCAAACTGAGATGACATGAAAAGAGTAAGAAGTTCAAACCATTGGGCATGGAGTCATGTCTGTGAAATGAGGTGTGTTTTTTCTTTGGTAGAAGAGGGGAATATGGAGCAGGATAGCCACACATGGCACAATGATTTTATGCTGGAACAAGAGTGAAATGGAAGTTAGGGAATGAGAGGCAATTAAGGATTTCTCATCCAGCCAAAGAGGGAAAGTGTAAGAGTGATATCTGGGAGCAATGAAGAATTCCCAGAAAACATTCATATGTGAAAGGAACAACTTAAACATGCGCAATTAAGAATGCATATTCATCATTGTTTCAGAGGAAAACATGGAAGGTTGCAAGAATTGAGCACAGAGGGCATGGAAACCAATTCTGGTCTATTCTTTTTTCCTGCAACTTAGATTATGATATATATTTCATATAGCTATGTATAAACTGATAAACAAAGGGAGGGACAACTTATTGAACCCTGAGCAAGCACGAGAATTCCATACCAATCTCTTCAGCCATTGAAAGCACAACCAACTAGTTTAGATGCAAGTATTCCAATAATCTTTGATTACAGAAGTTCTTAAATATTTACAGCGTAGATCTCAGAATGAGAGATCAACCAAACAACCACCAACCCTTATTACATTGTTTAGGGTTGTATTTATAGGCAAAATATCTACAACAAAGATCTTCTAGAAGATCTTTTTATTAAATAAATGCAGTTAACCTAACTTGTCTTATAAGTAATGAAAATATCTATCTAATGCTGCGCTGGGGGAAGCTGTTTCAAAATGTGGCCATCTGTCATCCTCTGGTAGCTCTGCTTGTCCAATCTGCAATTGCTGTGCCTTTCATTTCTCACCTGCACCTCTTAGTCGGTTCTACTTTTCTTAGGTAACTGTGATTCCCATTAAATCTGTTATGATTTAGTTTTAATGGCCTGTAACTCTGTTCTGGTATGCATTGACTTAGTTTGGATGGTCTTTAATGCTTTCTTGGTTCTGATATGGTCGATCTGATACTCTCTGCCGCTTCACTGATACTCTTTGATTGAATCGAGGCTTCTTTCTCTCTCTGATGTGGTAAAAACTATGAAATCGCCCCTTTTCTTCCCTTTCGCGGAAAAAACAGTCGTTGAGAAAAAAGATTCCCCATTTTGGCCTATTTCCTATAGCGATGCGCAATTAGAACGCATCGAAAACTGCCTCAGAATTTGATTTCGGGCCTCCGAAGCATCAATTTCGCTCTTGCTCACTTTCCTTTCAGCGGATGACGTCAACGGTATGGTGGATGATGTCAGTGGTACATCGGATGACGTCAGCAGTGGGACCCAATACGGATGATGACATCAGTAAGGTGATGTGGCAGGGTGACGTGGCAGGGTGACGTAGCAGGGTGACGCAGCAGGGCGCAGCACAATCGCCGGTGAGGTGGCGACATCGTCATGCGGTGAAGTGGCGACAGGGGAGGGCGGTAAGCGGTTTGCGTCGGACCACTTTTGGTACGGGGGCGGTATCTGTCAGGGGCGGCCCGACGCAATGAAAGGCCACGAAGTGTCCCGGTGTACGACGGTGAAACCGTCGACCATCGGGCACTATTGTGCCATCACGTAAGGGCGCCCGATATGTATGAGGGCTGTCGGATCTAGGAGAGATGATCCGACCATGGACGGGAGGGGAAGATGAGCGGGTTTTAAATAACAAGTGCGCGCGATAAACGTTTGATTATTTGTGGCGGTGGTGGGTTTTGGACTTTAGGTTTTGAGGGTTAAATGCGTGCTCAGGGTCATGGTTATTCATTGACCAAATATCAATGAAATCCAAAGGTTATGCATGCGCGGGGTGTGATGTGGTTTGGTGTGCGGGGGAGGGGTTTAGCATGGTTATTTTTCTAACCATAGGTTAAACAAATCCCGGGGGGAATGAACGCGGAAGGGCTGATACTAAGGCCCCAAATGGACATAGTATTTCCTGGACTTTTGTTATTAGGCTATAGCTTCCATAGGGTGGGATATTTAATATTTTTTGGGTTTTTTATATAGCTTTTTGTAGAATAGGGATGGGAAAGTAGTTAAGGAGCTATATAGTAGAATTAGGAGTTAGTATGACTTGGTGGAGTGAAAATGTAAGGGGAATGATGGATTTGTGCAAAGATTTATTTTTACACAAGAAATGTGGCTTCTTTTCACTAAGCCAATCTCAGATGTCAACTTGGCGTTCAAGCAAAAATGGAATGAAAAAATGGACACTTGGGCAGATCCCAAGGTCCTTGAGGGGATGTTAGTGAATGAGTTTGGGAAATAAGAAGAGAGAGGAGTTAGAGATGCCTTGCCTGATCTGATCAACATGAGAAAGTGCCACCAAACTGTGATCTGTATAGATTCGGCACTAAAAAATATGAAATGGATCACATGGCTTGATTCCTGCAACACATGGCTTGATTTCTACAACCACAAAACTACTTACCCAGCCTACTTTACCTAGCATTTTTTCTTCTTTCGGTTTGGGTGCATTTGAACTAGCAAACCCAATTTTTCAACTTTTTCCTTTATTTATTGTCCTCCTATCTACATCTACACTTATTCCTTCTAGGGGCTCAGATTAAGATGTTGAGCACCATTGCTTCTCTACCTATCTAAGAATCTGCCCAGATTAAGCTGTTTGGAAAGATAGTGATTCTCTATATTCTACAACAGAAAATTGAAACCTAGGGAGACCAAGATTAAGCTGTTTGGATCTCCCTTTAATTGGAAATTTTTAAAAAATGGAATAACTCCTCAAAATTTGGAATACAGCGAAGGCATTTAGGCTGGTAGACCCTCATGAACACTTCCTTGGCCTGAGTATCAAATATGGAACATTGCAGCCTGCAGAGCATGACATATTTAGCATGTAAAAATTTCAATCATGAAAGATGAATACCTGCTATGAGTAGGAGGCTAACAGGTCCCTCACACAATAACTCATGCTACTGTAACCATTAGAGGCCTCTCCATTGAAATAACCCCTAAATTCATCAATAGGGTCACTACCCTTCCTCTTAGGCTACCTTGGAGTAAAGATGAGAAACCAATTGGCTAGGCTGCCAAGAAGAAAATTTTCCAAGATAATGAAACACCCATTGAAGACAAAAATGGAATTAGGAGGGCTAGTATACCATATCCCTAGGATGAGGTTAGCTACCAAATAATCAAATACATTTCTTGTGAGGGGAGGCACAACATTGTCTATGGATATCATTTCAGAATTCTCCATGACTTGAGATATAGCATGGACACCCCAACACCTCAAAATCTCAGTATCCCTTACTTTCTCCTTCAATCCCTCGACTCCAACACCAAGGTACAAGTAGGAAATTCACAGTAGTTATCTCACCATGGCCTAATCAAAATCCTAGTAGAAGAAGCCCTCCATACACTTACACTCCCTACAGCATGGGAAGTTTTCTAAAATATGATAGTTGAGGATGACAGAAAGGCATTAAGCTATGATGTCAGTCCTACTATCAGTGAGGAGGAAGAACAACAAGGAGGAGAAGATGAAGCTAGTGGTGACATAGAAAAGCAAGAAAGGAAGGAGGAAAAAAAAGAAACAGAGGAGGGAAAAGTTGAAGAGACAGGAAAAGAGAGAAAAGAGGGAGAAAAGGAGGCAGAGAGAGAGCAAGGAGAAGAGTCCCCTAAAACTTCGGAAAGAGAAGCAGCAGCTGCCCTCACTACCCTCAATACACCAGTCAAGCCAAAGTAGAAGAGGAAAAGAAAAACCTCCATGTATTTCAGGGAAAGGAAGAGCACAAGAATTAAAACAGGCAAACCTCAGCCCTCCTCAAAGATTCCCATTACCATTGAAGATTCACAATCTGCCAAGTTGAAAGAATCTCCTTCCAAGACACCTATAACCTATGAAAGGGGGAATCCAAGATCTTCTACATGGAAGGGAAAGGCAGTTCTACAGGACCCCAAGCCAAACCTACAGGAAGCTGAAATAGTCCTACAGGAGACGCTGTCTCAACTACAGGAGACCCAAAAGCTTGAGAAAAAGGTAGGAGGATAGCCAGATATGAAAAGGAAGAACAAGAGCTACAAGAACCTGACCCCCAGCCTAGTCTTGCCTCCTATTACAATCTACTTGAGGGAGGCAAGATAATCCCACAGAAATTTGCAATTCCAATATTTTTCGAATTGGAGAAAGAGAGAGTGAGAACACATAGGTGGATGCATATATTGAAGTCCAAAGGCATTGTGGATATTGGCCACATGGAAAACAAATTTAGGGAAATGGGTAGAGAATTGAGTGCTCCCAGAGATAGAGAAGTCATCACAAGAAGCCACCTTTAGAATGAGAATGAAATACTAAGGAGGCAACTGTAGGAGAAAGAGACTCATTTGGCATACGTGGCCAACTTATCCATGGAAACATTGCAATATAGAACACTAACCAAGTCTTATGGCCTCTATTTAAAGGATCAATGGCTCCAATTCCAATTACAAACTTTGGCACAAAGAGGCACCATGCCTTTCCAAGTCTACAGGCAGTTCATGGATTTGTGCGACCAAAGAACCTCAGAGGATAAAGCAAGGATGGCAGAGTTCTACCTACATAACATGGCCCTCATAGACATGAATGTGTGGGACCCCAATGCCAAGCTAGGGGATCTGCAATTAATGGCCATGACCTCATGGATGAACCATGAAGAATTGAAGGCAACAGAATTGAAAAGATTGTTGATAAAACAATAGAATGAACCATTAATGATAAGAGTTGAGCCATCAGATCCTATGGCACTCATTAGCACACACAACCTGCTTGCCAATGAGCCTCAAATTGCCCCTAAGTGTCTAGCCAATCGGGCACAAGCAATTGCACACTTTAAAGATATGCAAAGGCTACTTGGATGACTGCGTGCATGCATGCATGAGAAGATGGAACGCCCTAACCTAGAGCTTGTAGATTAGATAATACCATTCCCCAATGAGGATGAGAGAGGCATTGAAAAGAGTGCCAATGTACAAGCACTCCATGCAAAGGCTCAAGGTCAACTGGATTGGCCTCAAGTTGAGTCCTCCACTCCTATTAGACATGTTAGAAGACAAAAGAGAAGAAGAAGAGAAGAAGAAGTGAAAGGACATAGATAGAATAATAGGATTTTATGGAGAACATGAATAGACCACATCAGAAGCCTAGAATGCTAGGGAGGCCACCAGGGCCATAAAAGATGAAGATATTGACTAGGTTGCTCAGAGGATGAGCAACACCTTCAGTAGGGGGTGATGATGAGCCTCATAAATTGGTAATTATATGGGCTCATTTTACCTCCTAACCTAGTCAAATCAACCTTTCTCTTAGCCTATTATATGTTTTTCTGATTATATTTATGCTTATAGGGTGAGTTAAGTTAGTTATTATGCCATGTGGTCTAACATGTATTTAATGCAGATTATTGATGGATTTCGAGGTCAAAAAGGATATAGTGGCCAAATTGAAAAAATAACTCGAAGTAGATAGAGGAGAGGACTTATAGGAGTGAATCCCCCTCATTTATTGCTCCTCACTTTAAATTCACCTTCCTTCAGCTTAGAGTAAAAGCAGGCAATTCATGCACTAGAACGCAACCGAGCAAGTGGAAGATGATTGAGAGTTATCTCGAGTTTTTGGAGACAAGCCCCCCTGATTTTAAGGAAGCTATTGATAGCTTCTGATGTATAAGTACAGAGTTCTAGGGCATCACTAGGGTCGGATTTTTTTTTCTTGTGTAAACTCTACTCAAATTTCGAGCCTATTATTTTTGTGATAGTTTCATGTAATCTTGTTATTGTTTTGATAATGAAGATGGAATCCTTTTTGAGCTAGCACTGAGTTACCTCAAAGGGCTAAAGCTCTTGGGTTAGGGCCCAATCGAAGCATCTAAGCTTCTCTTTACTTGTATTTGTATGCTTTACTTCAGTTTGTAGATCAATTTGTTGTTAGATGTATTTTCCTTATGGTTAAGAATAGGTTGCTTTTGATGATTTAGTAGTTTGCTTCCATTTTTTCTTTTTGTAGCAGGTTAAGTAGTGATTAGAAAAGATTCAAAAGGCTAGCAATAGTTCCTTGGCCTCTCTTCCTACCTCTGGGACCATGGTTTGAGGCAAAGACTCTCTTGCTACCCCAAAAACACAGATTTTCCTCCTTCATAGGACTTCTAGTGTTTGTAGCTCTTTAGTTGGTTGATAGTCCATTTTTTTTTGCTTTAGATCTCCTTTATCATGTTCGTTTCCTGATTTGCAGTAGTCCTCTTTCATGCTTTCCTTTCTTGCATCATTTCTCAACATTTCCTTTCATACATCATAGTTGATACCATTTTTATGCAAAACTTTGTTTTCCTTGGATGCATTCATTTCATTTTCTGCTTGATTTTCTTGGTTGACTATCAGTTTCTATGTAGCAAATCTATTCTAGTAGTAGGCCATATTACCAGCAATCACACCCTCCATCTGACCCATGCCCTACAGGTCTCCCAAACCTCACCTCAATTATGCCCTAGTTTTCTTTATTTTCCATAGAACTTCTTCCTCTCCTTGAGCAAACCCAATCATATTTCTCACTCCTAGGGGTTCATGGTAGACCTTAGGCACCCTAACACCTCATCCCAACCTTCATCCACCTTTTCCACCCACTCTCACACCCTCAAAGCAACAAAAATTTCTCTCGGCCACCCCTTGTAGGCCTCCTGTAGTTTCCATGTTTTCCTCCTGTAGTTTCGCTATGTCCTCTTGTAGTTTTTCCTGTAGGCTTTCTTTTGAAGGCCGAGTGTGGGAAAAGCCTTCAGAAGGCCACTAAGACCTCCTAGGACCCATCCACACCATCCTACATCCTTCCAAGCTCCAAAATTGCCCTCTAATGCCACATGTTCGCTACCACAGTCACACACAATAAATTAAATGCATGATTAAATTCACATAAATACACATAAAAATCCAAAACTATGTTTTTTCTGCTTATTTACTTCTAGAAATAGCATGCTTAGATGTTGTTTACTTCCTTGAGTAGGTAATGGAATTTCTTTCATGGTTTTCATAGTGTTTTTGGTAGAAGTAGAATTGGCTTGTTAATTAGGCTTTACTAGGTTTTGCTTTACATTCCAATCTTTCTCTTTTCTGTAGTTAGCATAGCATCTGTAGAGTAATCTTTCTTTCCTTTCATCACACATAGAGCTTCTCCTGAAATCTATAGAAGTTGGCTTGAGCTTCTAGTGATCTTGTGCCGGCTGACCAAGTGACAACCTGCAGTAAGAACTAGTACTTGTGCATACAACACCGACACTTCCAAGTTTGTTACGAACTACCGGGTTGATAAAAGTAAAGTTGGCAGCCGAGGTGTTGCAACATTCATGCTGCAATACTGGCAGTCACCAAGTATCCTATTGAATTCACTTTTCCACAAAATGGCAGTCCTTCTAAAGAAGGAAAATTAGGTGAGTCTCAAGATTTTTCATAATTGATTTAGGTTCTCATTTATTTGGAATTTTAAAAAGTAAAAATTATTTGAGTAAACTAACTCTTGAATTTAAAGGAAGTGTAGGTAAACCACCATCTCCATCTAAGAGTCCACTAGTTTCTTTGCATGTTTTTCTTGAGGAATCACTAGAAGGTAGTACACATCACACTCCTAGAGTTTCACCACCACCTAGTCCAAGAAACTTGGTTAATAAGCCCAGAATACCATGGCTTAAAATTAGACCAGTAATTTCAGTAGGACCATTGCATGATCTGTCAAAACATTCTCAGAATTTTCTCCCAAAATATGATCTAGACACCAAGGAAAGTCTAGAGTTTCATGTAAGTAATATGATATTAGCAGTGAATTTAATGGGCTATGATTTTAATCTTTTGTGATCCATCTTGAATTTGATATTGTATTTTAGATTAATTGCATAATTAGTTTTTTGGTCAATGTTTCAAACCAACTAATGTGGTTTATCCATAGGACAAGGATGAACTACATTAGTTGGTTCTAAACATTGACCAAATAACTAATTATATGATTAATCTAAAATACAATATCAAAATCAATTTAAGGGGCATTGAACATAAATATGTTGTCCCTATACTTTTTCCAGTTATATTTGAATGAAGATCATCTATGTGGCACTTTGCACTTCCCCAAGTGTTAATTACTAACTTGAATAAAATTGAAAATGAATTCCCTAAAAGGTTTGTGAGGATAAGACACTAGCCACTCTAGTTTTAGAATTTTCCAAAATCAAAATGAATGCCAAGGAAAATACTAATAATTTCAATCATATATTCTCGACCTTATTAAATAAAATATTTGAAGATTCTAGACTAGCAATTGACATATTGTTAGAATTTTATAGTGCTACTCTCTCATCATTTATTGCAATATTTGTAAAAAGAGAAAGAAAAACTAATTCATCCAATACTTTTGGAGAGACTCTAATAGTAGAAAAATAAATTCTTATAAGTGTTGGTAATTCTATAATATACAAAGAAACATATTTCCTTGTGTAAACAAAACCACAACAACAACTAAAATTGATAATGTAAAAAAAGGATGTTGTAGATATGGATGATTTGCAAAGAATAACTAAATATATTTCTAACGATATAATCAATATTAAAAGGAGTTTGAGAGAAGGTACCTATTATAGGAGACCTTGTAGACCTCCTTTCAAAAGGAGTACTCCACCAGCTCCAACCCAAAACCCTTATGCTGATGAAATACACCCTAAGGAGATTACTCAAGAGAATTTCTGAAGAGACCATAATGTTGAGCATTTATAAAGAACATGGCTATAATTTGTGAACATGTTTAAATATTTTGTTGATATGGAGGAAGGAGAAGAAAATAATGTTAAAAACGAGGAAAAAGAGGACTAAGTGATCCCTAAACCATTAATTAATATTGTCTAATACATTTCGAGGGGCATAATTGATGAGGAAAACATGAAAATGAGGAAAGTTGCATTGTTCAAATGAGAAGAAAAGAAACCCCATCCAATTCAAAATCTCTTTTGACTTCTTATCATGGGAGAAAAACTCCTTATAGAAATAAATAAAGTTCAAGTGTAGGTAAATCTAGTATTGTCTATGATAAACTAAAATATGATTTGGTTGAATACATGAAGAAGAGCAGGGAAAATATTTCAATCTCTTAATTATCGAAATTAACATAATAAAAAAATAAATTTGTCCAAGCTCTAGGAACAAAAATTATAAAAATAATTCACCTATTATTGGAGACATGGAAAATGGAAAAAAAATGTGAATTATTTACAATAAAATAAATCAAATGTAAATGCAAATGTAAATGCAACACTAGCAAGAGAAAAAACTAGCTAATTTTTTTTTACCAATATTTGGAATTCGTATGATAGACATACGTAATTGTTTGGTGAATTCAAGGGCATCTTCAAATGTTAGGTCATATTTATTTTTTATGAAATTAAATGTTGAACCTAAGAAAACCACTTCCCAAATTATACAATTGGATCATTCAAATGTTAAAGTATCAAGAGAATCAGAAGATGTGTTGGATATACTCCTTTTAAATCTTGAAATTCGTTAAATCATACACATTGTAGTTGTATGTTGCTTATTAAGGACTAGTTTGAGAAAATTAGTGGTTAGCTTTCACTAGAGTGGTCAAACTAATGGTTGTCATATAATGTCCAACTACATAAAATAAAAATATAACAACAAAGGCACCTGAAACACACTATGACAAACTTAAATGAGATTAATGAACTTGTATTTTTCTCACATTCCACACTTGGAAACTATTTTTTATTCATTTTTTGAAAAGTTTATTTCTAAATCGTCATCCTTTGTGGATTCATGTGAATATTCTAAGATGATCTGAAAATGGTTCTTATTTTTTGATGGCTCAAAATTAAGAAAAGGTGCAATTTTTGGCTGCATTCTAAAGGACCCAAAAGGAAATGAACATATGATACCTTAGAAGTTGGATTTATAGTGTAAAAACAATGTAGCTAAGTATGAGGCCTTGATTCAAAGTCTTTGAAAAGATATTGATTTAATTATAAAGAAATTGAAAATTATTAATGATTTCAAAATTGTGGTTAAAATAGTAAAAAAATAATACATTTAATTTTGAATCACCCAAGAAACTATCAAAATGATGTATGGAACTTAATTTCTAATTTTGTTGTATTTAATATATTTTTTTGATGTCGATCTTCTCTCTAATATTTCTTCTAAATTGATTCCTTAAGATAATTTTAGCTTATAAGTTCTATGTTGAATTGATTTACCAGCTTTCAATACCTAGTAACATTACAAATTAAAAAGTGTTGGATAGAAATAATCAAATCCTTGAATTCCTCACAAAATAGGATACCATTAAATTGTTAGTCATTCATGAACATCAACATGATATAGAAGTAAATGAATTGACAAAGCAAATAATGTTGTTGCAAAAATCTATGGTTTACTCAGAAAAATTTTATTATCTTCAATTAATTGAGTAATTAATTGTAAAAAAATAGCTCATTCATGCAATATGGGGTGATTAATATTGGTATGGATGAAAATATATAGAATATCAATATTGGAAATGGATACACACCTATAAATAGAGTTGCATTCATTCTCATATTTGAATAATATAAGCCTATGCTTCCGTGTATGTATACTAATTTGTAAAGTAATAATAAGAAAATTATCTAGTATGTCATTCCATTAAAAAATGGTGCAAAAGCTACCCGGCTTCCGTGTATGTATACTAATTTGGAAAGTAATAATGAGAAAATTATCCAGTATGTCATTCCCTTAAAAAGGGTGCAAAAGCTACCAGTAGAAGCTAAAGGAAGTACATCCAATAATGGATAACAAATTACAAAAGAGTTGTTGGAAGACAAGACAATTTTCCAAGTTAGACATTTTCAATGGGTGTCAAAATCTCTAGACAAGGACAACTATGCTATTCCAACTATAATACAAATTCTATAATGTGTCGAGGCTTAAAATGATATCTTTGCTAGATGGATTGTCGTGTTAGAACAAAGTCTTGCTATGGCATGTTGATTACTAAAAGAGAACATTTTGAATGACATATTCTTATAAAAAGATGTCATTCTTTATTAATTAACGTAGGTGGAATATTTCAAAGGGAAAGGGATATTACTTTCAAAGTTTTGGTAAATAAATATGTAGTTATATATGCATGATGACTATATTTTCAAAGAACAAAAAATATCATTTGCATTATGTTAAACAATTTCTTTTATCGTTGTCAAAGCTACAAAATTTCACTTAATTTGAATAAGAGTATCTTTGCAACAAATGAAAGTAAGGTTTTGAGTTTTATTACATCAAAATTACAAATGAAAGTAAGGTTTTCAGTTTTATTACATCAAAATTTAGTACTGTGATTGAAGCAAAAATAATTAAAACTATTTCTCAAATTTCTTTCCCAGATAATAAAAAACCGACACAAGCATTCTTAGGAAAGATTAATTTTGTGAGAAGGTTTTGAGTTTTGTAGTAATAGTGAAACTAAATCATAATATGATTAAAAAGAACATTTCATTTAAATTTCATGAGGAAAAATAATATTCTAATTATTTTAAGCAGATGCTAAATTGATGAGTCTTAATTTTAGTAAAGAGTTTAATTTATATATTTTTTCTATTAACTTCTAATTTGTTATAGTTAAAACTCAAAATAATATGGAAGGTAATAAGGGTAATGAGGTACTTATTTCTTTTATGAGTTCAAGGCTATCGGGTTTTTAATTAAAATATAATTAAGTATATAAACAAGTGTTCATTGTCTTCAAGCAAATGAAATATTTTAGGTAATATATTATTTTTGTTGTTGCAACAAACACTCTCCAAAATTTTTCTTATAGTTGAATTTTGGAGCCTATTGAGGATATTGTGATTCGTCATTGCATTATCACTTTATAGTCGTCTAATATTTTTCAAAGTGTCAATTCTTCTAAATGTCAATTTCACTTGCTCACACATGCTATGTCTTTGATGAATTCACAAACACACATATTTCTATGCAAGCTTAGATAGGCATTGTGAAACTCTTGAAGGTAAGGTTTACACAATCACTAGTGACAGTGACTACGTAATCCAGAAGCATAGTGTATTTCGCAATACATGTTGATAGTCATTGCAAACTCTTCATTGACAATTTCCCTTACTTTGATTGCAATTTTACTTCTATTTTGGTGAGTTTTCTCAACTGTCGCTTTGGCGCACCTTTTGTTTTTTCAAGCATCACTTTCAGGTTTGCGACCGTCATTTTTGCTTGCTTTCACTTTAAGAAGTGTCATTTTCATGTTATCTTTTTCTCTAGCATGTGTCACTTTCACTTTCTTTAATATTTTGAAATCTTCGTTGGCCTCTTCTCTTACTTTTGATAGTGTTTTCATGTGATTAGGGAAGTTTCACATCTACTTAAAGGGAGCCATTTGTATATTCTTAAAGGGAACTTATGATGCATTATCCTATAACATTATGGTATATCAATTATAAATAACTGCATTAGACACATCCCCCAAGTTTTGAGCAGTATTTCACTAATGTCGTCACTTGTGTCACAAATTGTATCTCAATTTTCGCACTTGAAGGTAAGTATTGTACTATTGTCGTTTCAATAGGAACATGTTTATTATGGGTGGTAAATTCTTCCTTGTCAAGTCATTGATCATATATAAGTGTGTTTCCATGTTCAATTCATGTTCTAATTCCATCTTTCACCTCATGTGCAATTATGCCTCTCAGGCCTCAAGAACTATGCATTGTGCAGTTGAAAGACCTAATCCCTCACTCATGTCCTCTATAATAGTGAGCTAATCAATCCCAAAGCCTTATTCCTAATCTAGTTCTCAATTCGAAGCCAGTTAATGATTTCAATAAAGAAAGTTAAACTAGCAGATTCCCAGACTAATGTTTTCTTGTCATAAGTGGATTTCATTTACAAGTACTACATATTGACATGATAGGATGATTCTCAAAGAAGAGGAGAAGGATATTATGCTAAAATACACTTTTGATGCTGTAAAGAAAAGATGACCATTAACCAAGAAGATGAAGTGACAAAAGATTAAAGTTCAAGATCACAGAAGGACTCCATATCAACTAGCCTCTTGGAGGATGATGATTAAATACATGAAATATTTATCATCAATAAGTTAAAGTCATACCAGCATGAAGAGAAGCTTGGATTGGACATATCATCATGAATATATGAGTAACATTTTTTCAAGTCATGGCTTATACATGTGTCATCACAGAGTCATATGTGTCAATGAGTCTTGCCACATGATGTGGAGTGTAATTATGTATTTTAAAAATGAAAAAAACTTAAATGTGTGGAATGTCTAAGAGTCACATGTGGAATATGGAAATTCACATGTAAGCACAAGAGTCACTAGGAGAAGTCCAAGACTCTTGTATAAGTCCAAGAGTCGCTTGGAAGTCCAATATTCATGAGGGTAACTCAAGAGTCATGAAGATATGAAAGGTCATTCCTCTTGTTATAAATGCACCTTGATAAGTCAAGCAAAGGGCTTTTACAGTTGGAGACTTTGGAGAGTTAGCATTGGCTTCTCTAGCTTGGCATAGGAGAGAAGATCATTATTTTGAGAAGCAATAAGTGGCTTAATGTTCCAATATTGGAGCTAGTGGCTTGTCATTATCACTATGTACTTGGATCTCTCACCTAATAATCAGAATCTCATTGAGCCAACACATTTTAATGCATGTATCATGAATATTGTAAGATTCTTCTTTAGATGTTTATGGTATATGTTATGTTCATATGTACTAAAGAAATTGAACTACTTCATCGGCTTTCATATTTATCTTGGTGAATGTGTGTTACATTTTCTTTAATGATCATTATCTCTATGTGAACTATTTCACTATATAACTAACAAATCTTTCCTTGCTTTCATGTGCCTCTCTTAGGATAGTAATATTTCTTTCCTTCTAGAGACTCACTCTTTACTTCCCTATCATGAAAGACTCCCTTTACACATCACAATTGGTGTTTTATAGTGTCAACTTACTTGTTGATTTTAAAGGTTATGTGTATAGTCTCTTTTCTTATTCATTGTAATCCAAGGCAAACCTTAGAGTTATGGTAGTCTGGAAGGTACTCTAGATGAGGATCCTAGTATCAATGTTGTGAGCTCTAATTGTGTCTTCACATCAGGGAGACCCCCTTGGTTGACAGATTTATAGCACTATCAACAATTGGTGCTAGAAGGAGAGATAGATGACAATCTGTGTCCATTGAGTCTATTTTGAATCTCTTATCATAAATGGTTCTTTCCCAAATCATAATCCCAAAGTGTTTTTCTAATATATTAAATCTTTAAATTCTCAAGGAATCAATTGATGACTTGTCAAAGTTGAAGTTTGATGGTGACGCTGAAACATTCATAGCTCAACATATATCTTTATTTATCCAATTTTTTTAATATTATGAAATCGATTTTGAATATTGTTGGGTGGAAAAAGGTTTCTTTTAAAACTCCTAATTTCCTCACATTAATTATCAACCTGGGTAAGTCCTCTTATTTCAAGAGTCTACACAATATGTGCACGCTATAATCCCATAGAGTAATGTTTCTTAAAATGTAGTATAGATCTTTGATATAAGAATAAACAGATGCATCTAATAAACTCAAATTGTAATTATTAAAGGAAATATGAAATCTAAGGTTCAAAATCAATCCTCTACTGAAATCGTAATTAAATATCACACAAGCAATTCAATTAACAATAGCATCACTCGAGAGCACAGTAGCAATAACTCATCTCTTCCTAGCTGATTCAATATAAACCATACTCAATCTCTATGAAGCAATCAAAATGGAAATGATATCAATCTAAGAGTTCAATAGCAATAACCAAAATCTTATAGCTGATTAAATCAATACGATTCACTATCTAAATAATTGAATTTGGAATAAGTGTAAATCGAATCAGTTGTAAATCATATAAAACAAATATATTCCTTCAATACAGGAAAACAGTAAAAAGTGCATAAGATGGGAAAATTAACAAATTAATCAAACTTGAGGAAATCAGAAAGATATAATACAGAGAAGTAGCTTAATCCACCAGAGGTTGGGCCCTTAGTCGCTAACAAACGCTGTTGAGCTACTTCAGGGAAGGCGAACGAACAACAACCTTGAATTATATATTAATCATTGAACTTGAGTGGCATTTATGATCATGTTTTCTTGACAACACAAGTCTGTAAATTAAAATTACAGTTTGAAATAACAAGGATAGATCCATCCCCTTTCCTCCTATCCTATCCTATGTTATCTCTAATAATCCATATAATAACCTCTCCCCCTCTTTGATCTCTGTTCTGATTCAAATACATAGAGAGAAAAGAGAAGTTACAACCAAGATGATTACAATATGATTCCCATTACAAAATTGGATTGTTCACAGCAAATTGATCAGCAAGATCTTATCTGAAATATATTTCCATCAACATTCAATAGGAACAGGTCGAATTTGGCATTGCAACTAGGATAATTTGGAAACTCGCCGCAACAAGGAATTTGAGAAAAACCTCTTTAGAGAACCTTCTATTTCTCTTAATAGGAATCAAATTTGGGAAAACTGATTACAAAACTAATTTGGTCCATTCTAAACAAAACCCATGTTTCAGATTTTCCAAATTCTTCTCCATTTGCCCAAAACATTCAATACAAAACTGTCACTTCTTATTCCAGTGAATTTATGAGTTGGCACATTTAATGAGCTAGAGAAAAATACGAAATATGGAAAATATCTTGGAGGCTAAAATGGTGAGTGATGTTACAAAAAATTTATTAATAAACCATCATTGGTAAAATCATGCATAATAATCATCAATTTATTAAAAATAAAGGAGAAGAAATAATATTTATCCATAAGGGCATAAATAATTATAAAATGGAATTATATGATAAAGTATGATAAATGATGTGATAAAGAATGGTAGAAATTAATAAAATAGGCATTAATGAGTGATAATAATAATGACAAACTAGGGGCCCAACAAATATGTTGCTAGTAAATGTTTCACCCTCACTCTTGAAGGTGGTGATAAGAAATGGTGTTAGACTTTACCAGCTACTTCCATTGTTCATTCAAATAACATAGCATGGAGCTTCATCAAGCCTTTTAAAGATATGACTATAAATATGTTTGTAAAAGGATTGATTTGCTTAGAATGAAACATGGGGAATCTGTAGAGGATTTTCTTAAATGGTGTCTTCTCCTATGCTATGAATTCCTCGAGCGATTAATTGATTTATATTTCATCATGGAAATTTTTCAAAATTTAACTATACTCACCTTGAGATCTTTTGAATCTAAACCCCTAGTGGATGATTCTCCCTCCCCAACTTCTGAAAACCATGAGACACCTCTAGTTTTAGAGGAGGAACCTCCTTTTCCTTTTGTTCCTTCCCCTCCTCCATTTTCAATACCAATTTGGTTGTCTCCTTGTGATGATTTTAAAATTGGAAAATTCGAAAAATAATTTATTGATCTGTCTCTTCCACCTTCATCCCCTTATCACACTTTAGATCCTATGGAGGAGAAATTGGAATGGTTCAGTAATTTCATACAACCTAAGGTGAAGTCTAGCCCTTAATCTCTCAAGATGATGTTAACACACATAACTTCAATCTTGAATATAGTCCAATTGAAAGTATGATTTCCACAAGGGATGCCCTTCAAACTCTACCATCCATGTCTCAAGATACCTTGTTTAATTATCCACTTAATCAACCTACATCAATTCTTAATGATGTTTTACTAGTTGTGCCAAGAATTGATGATATACAAGGTTGTTGCATTCCACATGTAAAGAAGAAAAGTGGTGAATATATGTTCCATCTTCCTTCCCCCTTTCAGGATGATGATCTTCCATTTTTTTCTAATCACCTATATTGCAATCTATATAACCTATCAAATGATTTTGAACCTTTAATTCAAGTTGAGAATTTTGACAACCATCACCATGACATCCATATTTCTATTAATACATGTGGTGATGGATATCCCAGTACATCAGCTACAATATTTTCCTCTTTTGAAGGCTTATATTTGTGAGTTATTGATTCAAAATATGCTTCTCATAGTTTGAAATATTCATTTATGGGATGGGATATTCTTTCCATTCATATTGGTTCAAAACTTTCTTTGACTTGTGTATCTTCAAATATCAAATTTGAGGAAATAAGTTGTTAGGATTTTGAATCTTTAATATACCTTGTTGAAGTAAATCAAAGTAAATCTAAAAGTCATAGTGATATGCCTTTGTTTGATCATTATGTTGATGAAGATTTTGATGATTCAATTAGTCTTCATCTTGACTCAGTTACAACTAACATCTCTCCTCTTGAGTCTTTCCATCTTTCCTCACCTTTAACACACTACTCATTGTACTTACATGTGTCGTATAATTTTTTTATAATAGTAGTTTCTATAAATACTTTATACCCTTATCCGACAAGTCGTGATTGGAACTAGGTACAGGATGGTGTGGTACTCCAATAAAAATATGAAATGGTTGAATCCATTGATTGTGATTTTCTTAATTACATATATTTCATAACCCAAGAGGAAGATGTTCCAACTCTAAATGATCAAGGGAATTTTGTTATTGATGTATATGAATTTTCTATCCATCAAGAATCTGATATATTCAATCTTAATTATGATCAAACCAATGGCACTAATAGTGTTTTCAATGATACATCTAATTGTAGTGATGCATATCGACCTGTTGATTTCTCTTAGCCACCAAAATTTGATTATCCTCCACCAGAAATTTCAAAGACCTATCAGGAAGTCAAGGCACTTCGGGCCCTTCCGATGGTTATGTTAGATTCTCACAATCCCATTGAGATATATGAACTAATTTGGATCCATATTTTCTCACATAATTATTTCCTTAACATTCATCCACTAATAGTGAGCTCATTCTTGAAGGACTTTTGGCATTCTCAAGTTAATTATCTGAACCCTCAAGATATGGTTTTTTATCAGATAGAAGATTATTTTTTGGCTAATTCTTCATTATGTGAATCCCTTTTGATCATACTCAGGGTTAGGGAGCATACCTTATACAGATACACATAATTTCAAAGCCTATCATCCCGCTTATCAAGACAAATGTCATCTTTGGTTTGAAGATTCCTCCTTAACAAGCTCTCCTGAGATTGATTAAATTTTTATCTCTTTTGTTTTTGTCATGAGGCTAATCATATTTTTGTCACGACCTCTCTTCTCGAATGATAAAATAAAATTTTATTCATTCAGTAGACAAAAACTCTTGTGTTGATATAGATAGTGGGTTTTATTTGAAATATTTTTTTGATCTTTTGATAAGCTCGTACCTTAATAGATTTCTTGGATTTATAATGTTAGAAATTATATTTAACACCTTAAGCTTTCATATCTTTGGAAGGTTGTCTAATAAGATACAAATGGAACCAATAGAGAAACTAGAACCTTGTGTGTTAACTAACCAATATAATCATAATATTAGTTCTAACAACTATCACCCAATAAATAATTTTCCTATTAGCATACTTGATGATAGTTGTTTTACATTAATTTATTTTTTTGAACCTAATGATATTCATGGTTTACCATTTAACAGTTTGGGTTGTTTTCAGATAGTTGAGGAACTTCATCTTTTGATGATGATTATGTTAAGTTCTAACCATATCGACAAGGCTTCTGAACAAGATCATATTGGAATCCCTTTACAAGATTCTCTTTGTGATTCTAATGCATTAATTGAAAATCCATTTTCTCATGAGTCTCATGGTTTTTCAAGTTGGTTGTTTTCAATATCAAGATCAAAATGTTGAATGGATATAGAAATCTGACCTAGCAAGAGTTGTCGCAAACAATAAGTTTCCACTCTCCTAACATTTGCAAAAACTAAAAACATGGATGAATGTACATTCAAGAGAATCATTTCAATCAAGAAGGTAAAGTTCAAGGATAATTAAAGCTAGTTATTCTGGCACACATTTCCACTGATATGCAAGACCTTTAGTTCATTATGCAAAATTTTCAAGTTGTTATATTTACTTTTGCACATTGCTTTATATGGGCTTTTAATTTCTTGGATCTTTGTGTTTGCAGGTCGGGAGTAGCTTGGGTGGTTACATTAGAAATTTCATTACACTTAGCCTTTGCCTTCTATTTGGTTAGATTAGGAGTATGTCTACTTGCATCCCAATTTTCGTTTACACTCATCCTGAGCTTTCTCTCTATTAGTATTTCCATGGTTTTCTTATTTTTTTTTTCTCACGTCCTAATTTTAGTTTAGTTCTCCTTTTGCTTTGTCCTTTTTTTCTGTTTCCTTGTTTTCTCATGTATTTTCTTATATGATTTGTTTAATAATACTTTATATGAAAAATTCTCCTATTTGGCTCAAAACACAATCTGGAAAAGTTTTAAAGGGAAATTGTGATGAAGAGAAACTCTTGGCTAAACTGCTACCCTATTTTCTATTTGAGTTTATATATCTTTTAAATTCAATGATGTATGAATGGAAAATATGATTTGTTTTAGGCGAAAATCATTTTTTCGGATTATGAAGCCCTTATCTTTATTACAAATATTGTTCTATCTCATCCTTGTATTAAATGGTAAGTTCGATATGTCTTCTTAGCTGATTAGAGAATGGAAAGGAGAAAAAATTAAAGCAAGCATATTAATTTCAGTTATCTTTCAAATCCCTTAAACAAGGTACAACCTCTCCTGCTCTCAATAAGTCAAGGTCCCTCTTCCACTCGTGCTCTAAATTTTTAATAAGTCCTTCAAGAATGTCTTTAAGTAAATAAAATAAGGGTGAAGAAGAGAAATTATTCCAGTGTAGAGCGGTGAAGCAAGCAACTTTTTGGAGGTACTATCCAAGCCTACTAGCAGGGAAGAAATGCTTGTGTTTCCTTAAAGTGACTCCATCAAGGTTTTGAACAAGCTTGATGGAAGTGAAGCAACATAGGGGAATGTGCTTAAAAATCTCATCATAATTATTATCCTTTTCCCATATTGAAAGTTGAGGTATGACTAGTTTTATGTTGGTTTGTTTCATGTTGAGAAAAGAATAGAGGGGACTATATCTTTAACCTAGATAAGTATAAAATTTGAGATAATATATATGGAAATAAACACTTCCTCAAATAATGATATGTTTCAATTAAACTATAAGGCGAAGACATAGAATATGGATCTCTACCAGTGTGTTACCAAGTGTTGTCACTACGAGAAACACCATTCAAATTTTTTCTTAAACTTGAATTGTGGAGCCTAATAAGGATCTTTCGATCTATCATTCCATGGTCACCTTGTGGTAATATATCATTTTTTTAAAATTTTAAGTCTTCTTCTAAGTGTCAAAATCACTTTCTCACACATGCTTTGTCTTTGATGAATTCGAAAAAAACACTTCTTTCTATGCAATCTTAGATAGGAATTGCACAAATCTTGAAGATAAGGCTTGCATAATCACTAGTCACAGTTACTATGCAATCCATATTCATAATTTACTACATAACACATGTATATAGTGAGTGAACACTCTCCATTGACAGCCTCCCTAACTTTGATTGCAATTGTAATTTTTTTTTGGTGAGGTTTCTCAATTGTCACTCTTGTGCAACTTTTGTTTTCATAATTGTTGCTTTCACACTTGTAATTGTCATTTTCACTTGCTTTCACTTTAACAAGTGTCATTTTCATATTATATTCACTATGGCATGTGTTTCTTTCACTTTATTTAAAATTTTACAAGTGTCGTTGCACTTTTATTTTACTTTCACAAGTGTCATTATGTGGTTAGGGAAGTGTCACATGCAGTCAAAGGGAGTGATTTGTAAATTCTTGAAGTGAATTTCTGATGCATCCTCCTACACTACTATGTTCTATCCATTATAAATACATGCATTAGATACATCCCCCAATTCATGAGTATTTTTTCAGTAGTGTCGTCATTTCTGTTGCAAAGTGTATCTCAAGCATCGAACTTGGAGGTAAGTATTGTACTATTATCGTTTCAATGGGAACATGTTTATTATGGGTGGTAAATGCTTCCTTATCAATCTTCTAATCATATATAAGTTTGTGTCCATGTTGAATTCATGTTTTGGTTCCATCTCTCACATTTTGGAGCCCACACTTAATCCATTTTTGCAATTGATCTTTCTCTGATCAACCTCCTCCTAGTCTACCCTCTTGAACTACGCATTGCATAGTATTAGGACCCATTCATCCTATCTCGCCTCTTAGAACTATAGAATTCATAGTCACTTCCTCCAAGGACTACACATTGCACAGTCACAGTGCTTAACTACTGGGTCCTACCCCTTAGAACTGCACAATTTTTCCTCCCTCCTAATCTCTTTTTGTGAATTATGTAATCCTAGTCTGCAATCTGTTTCCCTAGCTCCTTGAATTATGAAAATACGCAATACAACTTCCCTATTTCCCTTTATAACTACACATAAAATAGTTAGAATTGGCAAGCCTACCTCACTATGACCCTCAACTACGTAATTTTGCATCTCAGGCCTCCAAAACTATGTATTGCATAGTTGCAAGCCTTAGTCCCTCACTCATGTCCTTTGGAACTATGCACTATGTAATCCCTAAGCCTTCCTCCTAGTCCAGTACTTGGTTCCAAGCCAGTTAATGATTCTCATGAAGAAAGTTAGACTAATATATTTCTGGACTGATGTTGTCTTGCAATAAGTGGATTTCACTTGCAGGTACTACATCTTGACATGACAGGATGATGCTCAGAGAATAGGAGATTGATAAAATGCAATAAGACACTTGGGAGGCTATAAATAAAATATGATAATTAAGAAAGAAGATTAAGGGACACAATATTATGTTAGAATATTAAAGTTCAAGATCACATAAGTACTCCATATCAATCAACCTCTTAGAGGATGAAGATAAAGTACATGCAAGATCTATTATGAAGAAGTTAAATTCATAGCAGCAAGAAGATAATATTGGCTTGGACATATCATCATGAAGATCTAAGTCATATTTTTCCAATTCATGGCTAGTATAAGTGTCATCATAGTGTCATATGTGTCCATGAATCTTTTCGCATGATGTGGAGTGTAATTATGTATTTCAAAATTGAAAAAATGTAAATGTGTGGAATGTCCAAGAGTCACATGTGGAACATGAAAACTCACATCTAAACTCAAATGTCATTAGGAGAAGTCCAAGATCCTTGTATAAGTTGAAGCATCACTTGGTAGTCCAATACTCATGAGGGAATCTCAAGAGTCATGAGGATATGAAAGGTGATTACTCTTGTTATAAATACACCCTCATAAGTCAAGAAAAAGGATTTTTGAGTTAGAGACTTTGGAGATCTAGCCTTGGCTTCTCTAGCATGGAATAGGAGAGAAGATCATTCCTTGGAGAAGCAAGAAGTGGCTTAATGTTCCACTATTGGAACTAGTGGATCACCATTGTAATTTTGTAGGATCTTTCACCTAATAATTAGAAGCTCATTGGGCCAACACATTTTCATGCATGTATCATGAGTATCATAAGACTATTCTTTATATGTTTATGGTATATTTATTTTTCATATGTACTAAAGAAATTGAACTAGTTCATTGGATTTGGTACTTATATTGTTGAATGTATGTTGCATTTTCTTTAATTATCATTGTGTCTATGTTAACTATTTTCTTAGGTAACTAACGAATCTTTCCTTGATCTTGTGTGCCTCTCTTAGTATAGTACTATTAAATTCCTTTTAGAGACTCACTATTTACTTCCCTCTCATGAAAGTCTCCCTATACACATTGCAAATGGTGTTTCATAGTGTTAGCTTACTTGGTGATTTCAAAGGTTATATGTATAATCTCTTGTGTTATTCATTGCACCCAAGGAAAACCTTAGAGTTATGGTAGTCATGTCAATACTCCAAATAGGGATCCTACTCCAAATGGTGTGAGGTCTAATTGGGAATTCACACTGGGGAGATACCCTTGGTTGATGGATTCACAACACCATCAACACTTATTAATTCCCACACCAACGTGATTATTTCATATCCTTCCATTCACTAGTTTTCTAGAAAGAATTAAGAGATAGAAGGTTGAATTGAATGAGTACACTCCAAGAATATCACCTAGAAATTAATCCTTCAAAGGTTGTTCGAGGGAAAGGACTTTGCAAGATAGGAACAAAATATGAAGGCTTATAGACAAATAAAGAGTTGGTGTGGGAAAAATATACTATAGTGTTAAAGAGATATAGTATGTTCCTTTTTCAACTAATTCCTAGTATGATGATTCAAAGTTATATTTAACTCATGGTATCACCAAAAAATATTTGGAATCCAAAAATAAAATATCCCTAATATTGAAATATTCTCAATGTCAACTAATAAATGGAGTGTTTTAAAAAAAATGGTATGATGGTGTTTTGTTAATATGCTTATGGAAGACAAATGTTGAGAAACTTTTGGTTAAATTGCATAATGGTCTAGCAAAAAGACACTTTGGTGGTGACACTATGGCCCATAAAGTGTTATGTGATGGTTATTTTTTTGTAGCATTGTTCAAACAAGCTCATGCTTTCTTAAGAGAGTGTAAAATATCCTTTAATAGAAATTGAGATTTTATTATTGCATTACTGTTTGGATTTAACCATTGATAATTGTTTTTACTTACCTTTCTATATTATTATTTACATGCTTGGATTAGACTTTCCATCTCATTTCTAATGATGAACCACATTGGGTGGTTCGAATCATGTTGACGAAATATTTACATATGTCATTTTATTGAAAAAAATTCTTGAGAAAATATGAATCACATAAGCCTGAATTGAGAGATATAAGACATATACTAGATGTCAAAGGAAGTGTGCATGTCCATTGAATAAAATCACAATAGATAGTCCATTTGAACAATAGAGACATGACATTATTAAATAAATCACTCCAAACTCATTTAAAATTGACAAATACATCATCATTGCTTGATATTATTTCATGAGATGGATTAAGGTTATCCCTTAGGAAACTGAAAATGAAAATAAACTATCTCTTTCCTCGAGAAAAATAACATCACTAGGTTCAAAATTCTTGGTTGACTTGTATTTTATAATGATTCTTCTTTCTCTTACCTGAAATTAAATAAGTTTTTTTTTGAAAAAATAAAAAATAAAAAATAAAAAACTATTTGCTAACTATTACCCACAAGGTAATGATATAATAGAGTTAAAAAAAAATAAAATCTAATTCAAATAACTAAAAAAAATGTGGATGAAGAAATAGAGATACTGGTATAAGGCACCTCATAATGCATTAGGAAATTCACCTAACTTCTTTGTATATGGAAGGTAATTTATCCTACCTCCTAATAAATTATTACCCTCTTTGAATTTATCCCAAACAATCAAAGAAGATCCATTTCCAACAATTCATTAAATAATCATAACCCTTGTAAAATTAGAAGAAGAGTGAGAAAAGGCCAAGCCTAAATTTAATCTACATGAGTAGGTTTTCCAAAAAGAGTTTGAAAAATATTCAATTAGTAACAAGGATTTTAATGTAGGTGATTTAGTTATGAAATGGGAAAATCCAAATGAGATAAAAGGTAAATGCACCAAATTTCAGCACTTCTAGCTTGGCCCATTTTGTAATAACCCTACCTTTTTACCCCTACTTTTGTATTAGTGAACATATTTTTGAAATATAGCATTAATGTCATGGTTGGTAGGGACATATATTATTAAATTAAAGTATTAAATTATTTTCTTGAAAATATTTAAATAAATGGAATGATGGCTTGCAGGAAGGGACACATGAATCTAAGTGTGAGGGAGAGTGAAGAAGTAGAGAATGGAGAAGTGGAGGAAAAAGCCCCTCCTCGAAGATGGAGGAGGTGGAATAGTCAATCGAAGATGGAGGTAGGGGCATATTTGATTGAACCAATTCTTGTTAGATATCAAGACATGTGTTTGGATGGGGGATACCCATAGTTTTCATTTCCTTATCAAGGTGGAAGAAGGAGTTTAGCACACTCTTAGGTATAATGAGAGATGTAAGGAAGGAATTATAAAAAAAAAATGAATAGAGGAAAAATGCAAGGGTACTAGATGAAAGGAAAGTTGGTGAAAAGGAGAATGCATCTAGAGAGAGATAAGTCCCTAGACACTGGGCATGGAGTGCATGGAGCAATTGGAGTTTTGATTGAAGCATATGCTCTAAAATTAGGGTTTTATTCCCTATATTGATGTGTTTAATGTTGTTGGAATGTTTGTTTCCAAGCCTAAATGGTTAGTAGGAGTCTTAGTGGATTACCCAACCACTATGGTGTTGGATTTATAATTTTTAACCACCTAGATAGGGAAATCTGAGTCACTCTGATGCTTTTTGGAGAGTTTTTAACCACCTAGACAATGGATTAAAAATGCTTGGTGTGTTTTCTATGTTGCCCATTATTTTTTTCATGATTGATTTGATAAACAATATTTTTATGCTCATTCATTTTGATTGTTATGGTCATGGAATGCAATATCTTATTGGCTCACGTAACAATTTTTTTTTTATTAGAGGATATGAATTTCCTCATGGATTGCTATCATACTAGTATGCCAAACCTTTGATGGATTAATAAACACATGCCTTTAAGTATGTGTAACTAGTATGAAATACGTAGGTTGAATTGGAGTGACTAGTGCATTACCCTCTTGCTTAATAAAACCATTTATGTATATCCATTGTTATAAAGATTTATTTCCTACAAACAAGTAGTGTACAAATAGATGAGAATATTCACATCTAGTGAGACAAAGATACATGTCTTGTTTCAAATCTATCTATCAAATTTCCTAGTTGAAGTGTTGTAAACATATGTGAATGTGGTTGAAAATAATGATAGCTAATTTGGTGGTGAAACCCAATAGAGTCAAACCTATCGATTAGGCCTTGGAATAAATAAGTTTGTTTCCATGTGGAGAGTGTCCACAATGATAGGCTGGAAAGTAAATGAACAAGGAAAGTGAGTGGGAAGTAAGTGGAACCATGAGTAATTGAATTATACCATCAACACTCAGACTTCAAGAAAAATTGCAAGATCCAACCTATGGAGTTATCCAATGCTAGTGTATTGATATCAATCCTTATCCATTGGACCAAAATTGTTCATTCATGAGCAGGGAAGAGAACCCTAGATGCCAAGGTGTTGAGATGACTTTGACAAACCTCGAACTTTAACATTTTCCAATTGATGTTGGAGAAGAGGCATGTAACAACTTTGGTGAAAATTCCATGTAATAAAAGTTAAGAAAATTAACCATAGTTAATGGGACACTTATTCCAAGCTGAATGTTGGGAAAGACATCCTAGGGGATTTTCATTTGGTTATTTATGGTTAAGTAAATTGGCAAAGGCAATGGCTAAGGCTTTGGAAAGCCAAAATGGCATTTTTGGCACATTTATTTATGAAAATAATGGAATTTAGGATAAAAAGGAGGTTAAATGTCACACGTTACATGTGAGGAGGAAATTGAAGGAAAGTAATGGAAAATGAAGAAAATAGAGGCCTCATTCATAAAAACGATTCTAAGGATCAGTTGGTAACCTTTTGTCATGTTAGATTTGGAGCTTTCTCATTATTTCCTCTCCCTCTCCCTCTTGAAAACTTAGAGTTTCTTGGAGCATGAAAGGCAAAGAAGGAAAGAGCAAGGAAATATCAAGCAGGGAAAGGCAGGATCAAGTAGCTACAACAGGCTTCATTACAGGTATCAATTTAAACATATATTTTCCTTGTTATATAAGGAATGTATGGGATTCCAAGAGGTGGATTTCTCTCTGTTGGGCCTAGTAGTCCTGACATGGGATGCACAATAAATCCTGGAGAGTGTGTCTTGGTGTAGGACCTAGTGATCCCTATATTAGACTGTGGATTATGGTAAAGTGTGAGAGACTAGGAGGCACTCAAATTCCTCATGCTGTCGGCAGAGAACTTTGGTGGCATCTATGCTTGTTGGTGTTTTTTTGTTTGTTCTATGAGTCCCACATTCATTATTGGAATATGGCACAAGAGTGATTCGCTTAATAGAGACTTGGCTTAGCCAATCTATGGTTAGGTGGAACGTGGTAGTCCCTTCTCTGGTTGGTGTTAGTATCGTTATCTTCATCCCTCCATCAATGATCAAATTCTCTTTTTGCATTACAAATTAGGTGTCTCATCCGATCAGCTGCATTCCATTAGGGTCATGGATCATCTGATGGTAGTGGAATATTATGCATTTTCCCTCATGTTCTTTACCTACTAGCCCATTTTCATACATCTAGATCATCTGCAGTCATCTTTTGTCTTTAAATCTGCAAAAGTCATTTTTAGGGTTTTAGGTCTCATTAGGTCTAGGGTTTCGTCAATAAGGTCTTTAAAACATTCAATAATGGTTAGCAGGTGCATGAGGAGGTCAAATAAAATATAAGCAACAATAATTTCAAAAATCACATGCTCAATGATTGATTTTTCCTCAAAACCCTATTTTGAGGGTTTTGAGGAAAAACAGAGTTTTTTATGTTTCATGTACTAAATTTCATGTAATTTCATTTTCTCTATATGTAATAATTTCAGAGGTAGCCCTGGTCACCTTGCTAAGCCTCTACAACTCCGGTTCCTACAAAAGAAACAAAATGTCAAGGCATTTAGTCCAGCAAAGGTAAAAAGTAAAGCAAACTGCCCAAAACAGAGTTTCAAAAAGCAAGTGAAAATCAAACATTAGCAAAGTGGGTTTTCGTAAGTCAAAAATTAAAACCATTGTTATATAAAGTGTTTTCATGACAAAGAAGGCTCATTTGTGTCCACAAGTGAAGGAGGACAAGTGCATTTCCATCTTCAAAGCCGAGAGCGATTTTCCATTCAAAACAGGGGAAATTGTAGGCGCGACACACCTGGGTTGGAGCGCGGCGCACCGAGCTAGCGCGACGCACACATAGCACAATTTGTGTCAAAATTTCCTACTGGCACGACGCACCTAGCCAGCGTGGCACACCAGTCAACAGGGCTCAAAATTTATCCAAACACTTCCTCCAAACGTCCAAATTGGCAATTCCTCATTTTGCAAGTAAGTTGAGATTCCCATATGGCCAATACATGAGCTTGCTTCAATCTTCTTTGTGATTCAAAAGGGAAATATTACACAGTTTGTGGAAAAAACACTGCCTAAGGTTTAAAATTTGATGTTTTTGCTGCTAAATCCCACCTCTATCATTTTCACTCCCTCACTTCATTTTTTCCCTCCCTTTTCATTCATATTTACCTATTCCCTATTCCCCATATCCCTAAAATTACTAACCCTAATCACTACCTTGACTTATCCCAAACCCTAATTTCTATCCCTAAACCTTAACTATCATTCCCTAAACCCCTTCATTCCCCAAAAACCCTACCAGCAACATTCCCAATCAAATACATTTCTTGTGAGGGGAGGTACACCATTGTCTATGGTTATCACTTTAGAATTCTCCATGAATTAAGGTATGGCATGGACACTCCAGCACCTTAGAAGCTCAACATCCCCTACTTCCCCTTACAGTCCCTCATTGACTCCAGTAGTAAGGTTCAAGAAGGAAATTCAGAGCAGCTAGCTCACCATGGGTTAATCAAAATCCTACTGGAAGAAGTCCTCCATGCATTTACACTCCCTATAACATGGGAAATTTTCTAAAACATGACAGTTGAAGATGACATAAAGGCCTTAACCTATGATTTCAATAATACTGGTAGTGAGGAGGAAGAGTAGCAAGGGGGCGAAGGTGAAGCCACTGGTGACATAGCAGAACAAGGAAGGAAGGAGAAAGGAACTAAAATAGAGGAGGAGAAAGCTGAAGAAACAGAGCAGAAAGAGACAGAAGGAGGAGAAAAAGAGGCATAAAAAATCGAACAAGGAGAAGGGTCCCCTGAGACTCTAGAAAGGGAGGCAACAGCTTCCCTCATTGTCCTCAATACACCAATCAAGCCAAAGCAAAAGAGGAAAAGACAGGTCTCCATGTATTTCAGGGCTAGGAAGAGCACAAGAATCAAAATAGGCAAACCTCAAACCCCTTCAAAAATTCCAATTACAATTGATGATTCACCCTTTGCCAAAGGGAAAGAATCCCCTTCCAAGGGACTATCACATATGAAAGGGGGACTCCTAGATCTTCCACATGGAAAGGAAAGGTAGAACTACAGGACCCAAAAACAGTCCTGCAGGAGGCTTAGATAGTTCTACAAGAGACATTGTCAATACTACAAGAGACCTAAATGCTTGAGAAAAGGATGGAAGGACAACCACAAATAAAGGAGGAAGCAACAGAGCTACAAGAACCTAATGCCCAACCTAGCCTTGCCTCCTATTACAATCTACTTGAGGGAGGAAGGATAATCCCACAAAAATTTGCAATTCCACTATTCTTTGAATTAGAGAAATAAAGAATAAGAGCACATAGGTGGATGAAAATATCCAAATCCAAAGGAGTTGAGGATATTGGCCATATGGAAAACAAACTCAAAGAAATGGAGAAAGAGTTGAGTGCTCTCAGATATAGGGAAGTAATTAGAAGAAGCCACCTTGAAACTGAAAATGAACTGTTAAGGAGGTAGCTGCAAGAGAAAGAGACTCAGCTGGCATGCATGGCTAGCTTATGCATGGAGGCATTGTAATGTAGAACACCAACAAAATCCTATGGCCTATATCTCAAGGAGAAATGGTTACAATTCCAGATAAAGACTCTGCCACAAAGAGGCACAATGACCTTCCAAGATTACAGGCAATTTATGGATCTATGTGACCAAAGAAAATCACTAGATAAGAAAAAGATGGTAGAATTCTACCTACATAACATGGACCTCAGAGACATGAATGTGTGGGACTCCAATGCCAGGCTAGGGGACATGCAACTAATGGCCATGGCTTCAAGGATGAACCATGAAGAGTTGAAGGTAGTTGAAATAAAAAGATTGATGATAAAAGAGTAGAATAAGCCATTAATGATAAGAGCTAAGCCATCATATCCCATGGCAATCATCAGGACACACAACCTATTTGCCAATAATCCTCAAATTTCCCCTAGATATCTGAATGATCAGGCACAAGCCATTACACACTTTGAGGATATGCAAAGGCTACTTGGGGATGACTGTGTGCATGCATGCATGAGGAGATGGAACACCTTACCACACAATCTATAGATCAGGGAATATCATTCCCCCATGAGGCTACAAGAGGCATTAAGAATGGTGCCAATGTACAAGCGCTCCATGCAGAGGCTAAAGGTCAATTGGATTGGCCTCAAAATAAGTCCCCCACTGTTTTTAGACATGTTGGAAAGTAAAAGAGAAGAAGAAGAGCAGGAGCAGTGGGAAGAGATAGAAAGGAAGGCAGGATTCTATGAAAAAGAAGAGTAGATCACATCAGAAGCCTAGGATGCTAGGGAGGCCACCAGGGCCATAAAACATGAGAAGATGAACTAAGTTTCTCAGAGGATCAACAACACCTTCAGTAGGGGGTGATGATGAACCTCATAAAGCGTTAAATATATGGGCTGATTTTACCTCATAACCTAGTCAAATCAACCATTCTCTTAGCTTATTGTATGATTTCCTGATTATATGTATGCTTATGGAGTGAGTTGAGTTAGTTATGATGCCATATGGTCTAACATGTGCTTAATGCAGATTTATTGATGAATTTCAAGGTCAAAGTCAAGGATCCAGTGGGCGAGTGGTAGCGATAACTCAAAGTGGACAAAGGAGAGGACTTATAGGAGGGAATTCCCCTAATTTATTACTCCTCACCTTGAATTCCCCTTCATTCAGCTTGGAGTATAGACAGTTGAATCATGCACTAGAAGGTAGCCGAGCAAGTGGACGATGACTAATGATTATCTTGAGTTTTGGGAGCCAAGCCTCCTTGATTTTAAGGAAGTTATAAGTAGCTTCATTTGTATAAGTAGAGAGGCCTAGGGCCTCACTAGGGTCAGATTTTTGTTGGATTTTTTCTTATGTAAACTCTACTCCAACTTCGAGCTTATTATTTTGTGACAGTTTCATGCAATCTTGCTATTGTTTTGATAATAAAGATTGAATCCTTTTTGAGCTAGCACTGAGTTACCTCAGAGGGTTGAAGATCTTGGGTTAGGTCCAAATCAAAGCAACCAAGCTCCTCTTTACTTGTATTTGTGTGTTTTATTTAAGTTTGTAGATTAGGTTGTTGTTAGATGTATTTATTTTATGATTAAGAAGAGGTTGTTTTGGATGATTTAGTAGTTTGCTTCCATTTGTGCTTTCTGTGGCAGGTTAAGCAGTGATAAAGAGAAGATTCAAAAGGCTATAAATAGTTCCTTAGCCTCTCTTTCTCCCTTTGGGAGCATGATTTTAGGTCAAGACCCTCCTGTTGCCCCAAAAACACAAATTTTCATCATTCATAGGACTTATAGTGTTTGCTGCTTTTTAGTAGGTTAATAGTCCAGTTTTGCTTTGCTTCAGATCTTCTTCATCATGCTCACTTCTTTATTTGCAATAGTCTTCTTTCATGCTTTCCTTTCTTGTAGCATTTCTTAGCACTTCCTTTCATAGATCATAGTATAGACTTATTTGATGCAAAACTCTATTTTTATAGATGCACTCATTTCATTTCTTGCTTGACCTTATTGGTTGACTGTCAGTTACTTTGTAGTAGATCTCTTCTTATAGTAGGCCAGCTTATCATTCATCACATCCTCCATCTGATCCATTCCCTACAGGTCACCCAAACCTCACCTAAATTCTACCTTAGTTTCCTGCATTTTCCATACAACTTCTTCTTCTCTCCTTGAGCAAACCCAATCATCTTCCTCTCTCCTGGCGATTCTTGGTAGACCCTAGGCACCTTGATACCTCATTCCAGCCTTCATACACATTTTCTACCCACTATCACACCCTCAAAACAATGAAAACTACTCTTGCCCTCCTCCTGTAGGCCTCTTGTAGATTCCCTGTTTGCCTCCTATAGATTTCCTGTGTCCTCCTGTAGACTTTCCTAGAGGCTTTCTTTTGAAGGTTGAGTATGGGAAAAGCCTTTAAAAGGCCACTTGAGACCTCCTAGGACCCATCCACACCATCCTACATCCTCTTAAGTCCCAAAACCACCCTTCAACACCACCTATTCACTGCCACATTCACACACAATAAATTACATGCATGTCAATTTCACATAAAAATACATAAAAATCCATAAATACGTCTTTTGCTTTTTTACTTCTAGAGATAGCATAGTTAGGTGTTGTTTACTTCCTTGAATAGGTAATGGCATTCCTTTCATGGTTTTCATAACACTTTCTACAAAAGTATAATTAGTTGGTTAATTAGGGTTCACTAGGTTTTCTTTACATTTCAGTATTTCTCCTTTCTGTAGTTAGAATAGCATCTATCTTTCTTTCCTTTCATCACATATAGAGCTTCTTCTAGAATCCATAGAAGTTGGCTCAAGCTCCTAGTGATCTTGTGTCGGCTGACCAAGAGACAACCTATAGTAAGAACTAGTACTTGTGCATGTAGCATCGATGCTTCCAAGTTTGTTACGAACTACCAGGTTGATAAGAGTAAAGTAGGTAAACCACGAATTGCAGCATTATTGTTGCAATACTGGTGCTCACCACCGGTCCCAGAAACAAAACCATTTGTTGGCTTTGTGGGGCCTAACCAAGTTTCAACGTTAGTTAGCCATACAAATCCCTACACTACTGGCCCTTTCAGCATCAGCCCATGGAGCGTGGACATAAGTCTCACCTGAAGCAGTATGGGGGCATGTTGGAACCACGTTTACACACTGTTAGATGGTCATGATATCATTTTATGCCCTATGTTCCTACTTTCGCGTAAGTCACTAAGCTTTAGGGTTCTGTTAGGCTACCCTTTATTCCACCATTCGGTACCTCTGTGAAGGTGTACGATTGACCTTCGTGCGGCCTTAACCTGTAGTCCAGGTACTTTCACACCGCTATGACAGTGTATTGTATAGTTTTCTAAGTTATCTTAAGTGTTTTACTTATCTCACTAATCAACCACAGTTAGTGTTGCGTAAACTGATATTCTTACTTGCGTTCAATTAACCCATACATTCACATACATTCGCACATCACATGAACATTGTAAACTAAACCCAAAACACAATATAATCAGATACATTAACAAGAAATAAGTACGCAAAATTTGCAAAATACTTCTCTTTACTGATATCTTCATAATAATACAGACTCTACCCACCTTGTGCACACAACTGCAGCGGTCCGCATACTCAGCTGCAAACTTCCACCCTAGGCCTTTGTTCACTCAGCTGTAGAGCCTCTACCTATGCTAGGACCCAAAATACTTAGACTTCTCTACCAGGACTACAAAACGTGTCTACAAGTTAACTACTTAGAGCTTACTTAACTGCTTTTTCTACAATCCCATGGTCCACAAACCATCAGTGGATCTTTACAGCCGACTTTACACTTTACAAAATAAGGGTAGACAACCCTTTATGACTCTTGACATCTTCATGCTCTGTGACCACAAAATGTAGAGACATTACAACGTTATTACAAAATTTGTCCCAAAACATGGGCTTTTAGCCCCAAAACTATCCTTGGGGGAACCCATTCCCAACATTTTAGTTGTGGGAAGATCCCTTTCACTCTCTCTTGGTTTGTTTGTGCTTGACTCCGTAGATTTTCTAGCATATGTTGTTTTGTCCAAGTCTTGTTGGCTCTAAGTGTGTCTTAGTTAAATAAATTTGATAACAGCCTATATTCACCATGGATGATTGAAGTACTCAAAGTTCCTATAGAATTTTAAACCTTTCTCCTGGAGAGGAAGATCCACCACCTAGGAGACATAAGCTAACTTCGGAAAAAAAGGACTTAGACCATACTTAGGTTGAAGGGGATAACCTTAGCCCTTAGGGGGAAGACAGTTACTATTGAAGTTATTGACAAAAATCCATAACCACATGCCAACCCACCTTTGACAAAACCTTTTTGCTATGTTATTTTTCAATTAAGACCTTACGGTTTTGATCCCTTTTCTTTTTTCTCTCATCATATGTCTAGAGAGAGTGGAACTTCTATCATGGGGGAGATGAGTCCCTAGAAGTCCCCTATGTCATGTCATCTTTTCCAGCGGTTAGGGTTATAGGTGTTGTAGTGTTTTTGTAGCAATGGGGTACCAAAAAACACCTTCATAGTAGTTGGTTGTTCCCTGCAAAGAAATACAAACAGTTTGGTTATTGTTAGTGGACAAGCATGATGAAACAAAGCATTGCAAATGGTGAAAAAAATGCATATACTAACATAAACTACAACAAAGAGACAAACACACAAATAATGCTTAATGAAGCAAACAAGTCAACATAATTATGGAAATGACTCCCTATATTGTCTGTTGGTGGTAGAAGATGGATACAAATAGTAGAATACTAAACACTTGAAGATAATTCTTTCAGATGTGGTGCTCAAAAATCCTCAACAAGAGGTTCCTTTCTCCACTCTCTTTGTAATATTATCCTCTCTATCTAAGAAGTATCAAGACTCTATTGATGGGGAAATCCTCTCCACACTAGAGTGATAGATTGCTAAGAAGAAATTCTGCCAACACAATAGTGCTCTACTTCTTCTACTTCAACAATGAAATGAAGGGTTACTCTGGTAGTAGTTTGGCCAGCATAACACTGTCTTTTCTTTGGCTCTACCATGGTTTATTTATATAGAATTTTTTGAATCTCTCTTCCCTCTCTTGATTCATGAATGAATATGACTTATGAGTAAGAGAAGAGGATTCCTTTGAGAGCTACATATCTTTAGGGTAACATGAATTTGGTTGTCCTTCATTGAAACTTGTCAGGGAATCATCTTCCAAGTGTGGAAAGTGGTCCCAAATTTGTTGAGTTAGTCATTTCTTTGACTACACAGGTTTTGAATTAAATGTCACCCATCATGTGACTATCGAAGGGAAAGCTGCAGAGTCATCAATTTTTAATTCAATATACATTTCACCTTAGGAGAAATTAAATTTTTGAACTTCATAATGTCTTCAGTTGGAAAATATTGACTTGCGAATCTTGTTGGATGACTATGGCCCTCTTTTGGATTGTATAAATATGTGTACTATTTTCAAGTGTTAATAGTTTCCCCCTGATGTATGAGGTTAGGTGGAAACATATGGCCAAAATACATCACATTTTCCTTTCTAACTAAGAATTTTATCAACTTGTTGGTAGTCAGAATAACTAGTTGTAGAGATAAGTAGGGAAAAAACTTAATTGAGGATAAAATATATCCATGCTCTAAAAAAATTCTTATAGGAATTGGGAATCTCCCATGATTGTTCAAATTAATAGTGACTATTTATTACAATCAGACAAGAAATATTCTAGGCAATTCAATGTTGGAATGGCTAATATTATGATAGTTGACGATGATAATTTTGTTATTGCCTCAAGTGTGCTTCTGACACATAGATAGAGTCAGGTGCCACCATGCATCAAGAAAAATTGAAGCACTGCTGGAGTGAGGTGCTATGTGATGAGTGGGTCTTCGGCTAAATGAGAAAACTACAATGGTCATGAAGTATGATACCACCCTAACATGAGATCTTATGTTGGTGTCAAATGTTGGGGGGGGCGATCAAATCAATGGGAAATAGTGATTCCCATTGTGCCACGTGAGGATGTCCCTAAAGGGAGGAGACAACTGAAGGCGTTGCCTCAATCCTAGAAGATGGGTGTTGAAGTCAATGAGAAAGAGGCATCAACTGCCTGAAATGTTGATTCGGGAAATCAAGATGTGTAGAAAAACAAATTTTAATAAGGTGGGTCAACAAGGCACGATAATGAAAGTTGAAGATATGAATGGATATGAAGAACTTGCTCGAGGTTGGAACTATAATGTGAGTGGAAAGAATCAACTTTTTCCTGATGATGGGTCATGGTATTGAATCAAAACATCGAAAACAAAAATGAATATTATCGTTTATACGAGATCTAAAAATCAAAAGTCAAAACAGTTCTTCTGAGGGGAGTGGCGCTGGAGTTAGTAGGACATATAGGGTAGGTGTGATTATGTTATGAGTGGCATGAAGAGGGTGAATGAGTGTGGATTATGTGTGAGATCTAATCAAGGGTGACTAGGGACTATCGTCGAGTACAAGGCATGAAAATATGGGTGGGAACCATTTTCCTAAACAAATATTGTACACTTGCCAAAGGAATGTAAATGTGGTTTGAGATGTACATACATAGAGATGGGTGCCCCATGAAAATAGTGACCTAGATGATGATGGAGTTAAAATGTTTTTTTTCTAAGGGCGGGGGCCCCATTGGTTGGTCTCAGTGTTGGGTTGATGACGCAGATGAAGTGACACAAATGAGCTTATGTTGTATGGAGGGATGATAGGCCCAATGTAGAATGTGGGAGATAATTCATATTGATTTGTCACAAGTGAATAAGGTGGCCTAGGAGTAGAGATGGTTAGTAGAAAGAGAAGAAGAGAGGAATGAGTCCAATCTTCAAGGAATACAAGTGAGATGACTTTGAGGACAGAGTAGATGGCCATGGATTCCAAATCAAATTTGGCAATCTATAACATGAGGTGATCCATGTGTTTGAAGGTTCTATCAACTAGTATGGATGTCTACCATGTGCAGATGGAGGTAGTGGTAAATGTGGTTGAGATGATGGACCCTACTGTTTATTTCAGAGAAATGATGTCAGGATGTGAAAATATTTTGTAGGAAGCCTATCATGCTGAGTGAATATTGATACCTTAAATGTTAATTAGAACCAGTGGAATGAGTTTGTTGAGAAGCTTATGATAACCTACAACTTCAAAAGCCAATACCCCAAGTGGAAAAATTTGTGTATGACAATACGGGAACTTAAAAGAAAGATGTAACAAAAACATAGGAAGGTGCACCTAAAGGGTTATCTACAAGGGTGCAGTTGATGCTACGTTTTCCTTACAGGTTGAGCATTAGGTGAGGTATCATTATGGTGCTCTACTATGGTGGGAATGATGTGTAGAATGTCAAAGTAATCCCATGCAAAGATGTCCCTATATTCTTAGAACATGGAAGTGTATGAGATCACCTCTTCCTGAGAGAAGGACGCCCCTAGTGAGATCTACTCAACTATGCCATATTTTTTTTCGAAATATTGGCATTAATGGTAGGCAAAATATTTGACATGTTCCCTTACTCAAATGCATCTAGTGCCAGGATGGGATTCTTAAACCAATCTACCTATCCTAGAGGAAGGAAATCTTGCTAGGTGCTTGAGTAGGTACAAATGCTTTTTTAGGTAGAAAGTATGAGTGATGGTACATGGCATTCCATGGACATTTGGGTTCCATCATGGCTTCTAGAATATCTTCATCTGAGTGAAAAATATTATCTAGCATTGAATTAGGTTTTGTATGGCCTTGAGGTTGGAGTTGAGGCCTAGTTGTGCTAGTCAACAAGCAAGAATATGATTTTGTGGTAGATGTCATAGAACCTAGTGAAGTTGAAAATGTGCAAATGGGATGGGTCTACACCGTCAATCATGGTACCACCGGTGTCATGGGTTTAGTAGTTTCGACACCAAAAAATGATGAGAAAAAAACATGAATCATGGTTCCTACAGACGAGGAAATGAATCATATGTGATGTTTTGTGTCATTAGCATTAGGTGGCGGCATAATTTTTGTAATAGTGGGTTGCTAATAAGTGAGCAGAATTCTTGCAACTTGGGTGGTTTTTGAGGGAAAATCTTTTCTTCCTCATTGTGAGGTTGGTGCTAAATCCTAATGTATCTAAATGTTTGGAACATATGACAGGTCTTATAACTATGAGAGTTATCAATGCAAATACTACACAAAGAACTAGTGTTAACACTATAAATGGTGTGGGTGTCAATATCATCCATAGTGTGAGATGATGTCGCTTGTTCGATGCCATGGGTGTTGGAAAATCAGAAAGACAATAAATATTTTCTTGATCTTGATAATTACATTTGATGTTTCTTATTATTACAATTCTTTGTATCTTCTTTCTAAAGTTCATCAAGCAATTACCAAAAACAACAACACATAAACCAACGGACACAAGATGTAGGCACATGCCATGGAAAAAAACCCCTTCGAGGGGAAAACCCAATCAAAGTAATTATTCCTTTCAATAGTATTCTTTGAGACTCTTCACCCTAGACTAAGAAAAGACCTTCCCTCCACACCAAGTTAGCCTCGAAAAGTTCAACCTCTTCCCATCAACTTCGACTATGCAGTAGCGTATGACAACTGGTAGCTTCCAACAATATTCCCACTTGGAAGACTTCGATACCCCAACCCAAATCACTAAATAGAGAGAGACCACCACCAAAATTTCAAGTTTCCTCGTCTCATTAGACTGCACCAAACTCGCATTTACTTCGGCTTCATGACAACAGACTTCAAACCTTTTCCCAGCTACAAGAGAACTTTGCACTTCTTCCCAACAATAAGAGAGTTCAAAATTTATGGGAGAGATATGCACCAAATAAATTCAATGTGCTTCCTTTTATAGGCTTCTTGTGAGGTCGAATAGGGTCTTAGGCTGACATGGTGTGGAGGTTCCATAATTCATATCTGACTCAATACTTAACCTTTTTACATCATTCAAAATCCCAGGAAGGGTATCTTTAAATGTACAATAATTCTATAGACTCATAATAAATCCTATAAGTCCTCAATGGGGACTTTGACCTAGAACATGGTGACCTAAGCATGAAACCCATGCTTTGATAAGTCACAATAATAATAATAATAATAATAATTCTCTTTATTATTTTGAAAAGTACATTACATAATCACTCAAGTACACTATTGAAGACCAAACATAGTTATATTTAACAACACTCCCTCTTAACTAGGGAAGTATTCATAATCTACATATACAATGGATGATATCAAACTATATGAACGATGAAGAACTTTAGGCACCATAATTCCATGGAATAGATTCTTGACTAGTGAAATATATATGAATAGTCACTCAATATTTTAGGGACCGCAATGCCATGGACTAGATTCATGACCAAGGTAATCTATAGGTGGGACTAATATGGACTGAAGCTTTCAACCCCTCTAGGTAGCATCAGGCTTACATGCTAACCATCAACCCAAAAATCTATGTGTGTATCCAAAATAGAGCACTATGATTAACACCACCTTTCCAAATTCTAGACATCAACACAATGTGTCAGTCAGATGTCCTCTGAGGCAATGCCTCACTCACAAAGCCTCGACACCCATTGATCCAGTAGATCAATGATAACAAATATCTCCAAATCAAACTGATTGGTAACTAGCATGTTATCAAATCCTTCGAGAGATTCACTTGTACAAACACAACCTCAATCAATAATATACTTTCACATGTACATAATCAAACCCAAATATCTGGGGTCTTACAGACAACATATGTTTCTTCTCACCTTTCAATAGTAGGGCTATCAAACGAATATTTGATAGAAGATTCCTCAATCATATGCTTTCCTTCCTACTTCTCATGCAGCGAAATATCCCCCGAAATTCATTCTTCAGTTAATACCAAGTTATGTCCTCCCTCTCAACCAGGAAGCACCTTTTTATCCGGGCTCCATCTTAATCTTAGGGAGATATTTTTTATTCATTCTTCCTCTGGGATATCAACTTCTTCTTTTTGACATCGGAGAATCTTTCGTGGCTTCCAACCTTTTCATCAAAGTTATCATCATCCATCATGCTTATCACATCAATTAGCATCTTCACCAAGTTGAAGATTCTGTACCTACACAACATCAATAGAAAGTACAACAAAAACTATAGAAACATGATGTTATCCATAACAAAATCACAGAAGCATTTCAACTTTATTCATATTAGATACCCAAACTAAAAAACAAGAGATATATACTCTTCAAAATATTGCTATGGATTTTATACACCCTATACTATAACAATATTCATTCCATCTAGGGTGTCTTCCAAAGGTATGGCATACCTTACTACAACATATAGAAAACACTAGAAACAATTCACATAAATATAGATCTACAAATTCCCTAACAACCATTCAAAATACATATGTTAGACTTCTCACTAGGGATTCATACAAATCCTATATTTTATACAAAAGAATTAATCAAAGTCAATCATATCTTAGTCATTAACCTGACCATCTTCCACTAGGGTTAGTTCCAAACCCCTAGATTTTCAATCAACCATCAAATAGTCATTAACATGACAAACTACTACTAGGACTAGTTTTCAAACCCTATATTTTCAAGTAATCATCATACTCAACCAAAATTCAAATCTCAACAATTTCTTCACAAATCTCAAATCATATAGTCAACATTGATCAGAGATTTCTAATTCAACTAAGACTCAACTCAAAAACCCTAGAATTCCATTTTTCACAAATTCAACAAAATTATACGAATCACAAATTATCAGATTCTATAGATTTTCCTTTGGCTAAGGTTTAATTCCAAAACCTTATAATTCCATTTTCACAATTTCAACAATTACATACATAGATCTTAGATTGTTACTAGGCAACATCACTACTAAGATTTAACTTCAAAGCCCTAGAATTTCATTTTCAACAAACATCTAATAGATTTCACATACTAGACAATTTTAAATTCATTGTGATTTAGTTATAACACCCTATATTTTCAGATATCATCTTCCTAGAATCTCAAACAATGACTTCCATTAAATCCTAATATTCATGACCATCAATAACTAGATAAATACACATATATAGGAATTCATAACCATACATAAGCATATCATATGTCCAATAACATAAATACATTTGAACTAGACCAACCTAGGACTTCAACCAAAAGGACACACACACACACACACACACACACATATATATATATATGCCTAGATTTTATCATCATGAAAAATACATTTTATATCATGTGTTAGTCAAACCCAACTTCACAATAATCTTGAATAAAATTTAGACACAATCAATTTGATTATACTAAGGTTTGATCAATCATCACACACATACAAAGTAAATCAATTCAAAGACAATGTAAGGGTCTTTCTCACACATTCCACCAAACCCCAATGAGTTAGGGTTCCAATATAGAAACATAGAAAACCCAACATTACCAAAACCTCAAGGGTTCAGGATTTTAGACCTCATCGTTCAACCCTAACTTAGGATTTCCAGATCACACCAAAATCCCAAACATGACATCATCAATAAAAACTTCAACTAGCATTTTACAATATCGCTAAGCAACTTAGGATATCAAACATTCGCATTAGCATACCCTTCAGTTAGGGTTTTCCAGAAGTTGTCTAGGGTTATACATAGTCAATAAAGAATAAGAGTGGGGTGGGTAGATTTATGAAGAGATGAATCACCCAAACAAGAATCACTAAGGTTCAATACAGTTAGTCATAACAAAGTTAGTAATAGATCATCAAATGAATAATTCTTTCAATCAATGTATTCAAAGCATAAATTTGAATCTTTACTAACCTTGTCTTGAGAGATCCTCCTTCTTTGAGATGTTTTCTTGATCAAGATAACGAGGGGAGAAAGGTAATTAGTATTAATAGAATCAAAACTAAATGAGTAAATGAACCCAAAACTGAAAAGACATGGGATACGTATCTTTGGGAGTTTTTGCGAGATCCCTCCAAAGCTTGAGGGAAATCTACAAACACAAAGAAATACAAAAATGTCTTTTCCAAAGATATGTTAAAAACATATAAATTATAAAACATATAAAACAATTTATGTAAATCAAATGACTTAATAGTGTAAGTCCCCAATGTTGGATTCTTTAGGGTTGACTTTATTTGAGTTTCCTTCTTCAACAAAGTTGGCTTTATCTCTTCCTCTCTTCTTGTTCCTTGAATTCTCAGGACAATCACTTTTGTAGTTACCCTTCTTATGACATTGATAGCACTCTATCTTAGACATGTCAACTTTCTTCCTTGGTCCCTTTGATCTCTTTTCTTTATGATGTGAAACATAATAATTTGATACTTTTTCAGTATTGGAAACCATTGAGATCCATAATTCTTCTTGAAAGGAGGGAGATACCTTCCAACTGTTGATACCTAGAGCAAATTCACCCCAAGAGGGTGGAAATCCTAATATAGTAGTGATCACCAATTATTTGTTTGAAACAATCTCATCGATGGCCAAAATATCATCCCTAAGCCTATTTATCTTCACAAATAAGGTTTCCACAATGTATTATTTAGTCATATTCTTATTCCTCAATTCATTCTTCAAACTTGCTACTTGACCAATGTTCTTAATAGTGAACAACATTTACAAGGCTTCATACATCTCTTGAGCATGATCAATGTTATCTATGAATGGGACAAGATTGTCTTTTATCCCTTCTACCATTACAATCATATCCACCAATTCTAAATCCCTATATTTTTCATTGTTGGCATCACTGGCATCTTTTGTAGGTTTCTTTACATTTCCCCTTACTAAATCCAGTACCTTGTTCTTCTTGAGGATTAGGTCAATCCTCTTTTTCCTGGATCTGAATTTAAATGCTCCTTCAAGTTTGTTCTCACACTTGATTGAGTTAGACATCGTCCTTGAATATAATAGATTCTTTCCCTGAGATAGTGCCTATGAATGGATCTACCATTTTCTTCTTTCTTCATCAAATCTCTGATACCATGTTGGAAAATCAAAAAGGCAGTAAATATTTTATTGATCTCGATAATTATTTGTGATGTTTCTTATTATTAAAATCCTTTATATCTTCTCTTTATTTCATAAATCATTTACCAAAAGCAACAACATGTAAAAAAATGGACACAAGATGTAGGTAAATTCCAAGGCTAAAACCCCCTTTGATGGGAAAATCCAGTCAAAGTAATTCTTCCTTTCAATAGTCTTCTTTGAGATTCTTCACCCTAGACCAAGACAAGACCTTCCATCCACACCACGTTAACCTTGTTACACAGTATTTTGTCATGTCTCATGTTAACTTCCAATGCCATATCCCAGAGTGCCAACACATTGACTACTGTGTAGAATATCCATCACAATATATAAACCAAAACCTCCATGAAGAATCAAAGGAAAGCTGCCATGAAATCATTCTAGAGAAAATTGCCTTTAAACCTAATTTTTGGCATTAGCATGTTTTGCTCCATTTCTTTCCTGTGCTAATGGCAAGTTGCTCAGTTAGACACTCTTGTTATCAGTGCAGGATTTTATACGAAAAATGATGCTAAACTCCTTCTGGCAAGCTTTCCCAAACTAGAGGAGAAGCTTCGCTCACTAGAACCTTCAAGAATAATGAGCTGGATATTGGTTTTTGTTGATATGGTCGAGCTCTCTCATTTAGGCCTTTTGACCTTATCATCATGGGCTTTCCCTTTGATATGTGGACCCTCCTCCCACTTTTTTAGATCCCTAATGCCCTCTCCCTTCCTATAAATTCACCCCCTTCCATTCCCAAATGGTTGGTCATTGATTGCTACATCCCTATGCTGAGATTATGCTTACATGCTACCTATTATCACCCTAAGAAACTCTCCTAGGTTGTATCTCGGAGATGCTTGGGAACATTACAAAGCTCAACAAAATGTTGGAAATGGATGAATGGAAGGAATCATGCTTGTTCAAGCCAGGTAACCACTTCTACTATGCTTAACTCTAGACATGGGCGAACATCCCCAGACTACAATGCTTTAAACTACCAATTACTCACAGTTTGAAGAATTAGGTGAACATGGAGAATATTGACCACACCAGCAGATGCACAAGACCATGTGATGGCCGGCTGCAACCAGTAAAGAGGTCTGCAAATATGTTTCCTAATGCACAGACAGGATGACAACTCTTTGGCACTAAGTAAACAAAAACCTGCATAACACATTCAATGATACATACTAGACTTCAACACAGAGGTGGGATGACAGCCCCTCTAATGCTAAATATAAAGAGCACATGAACAAATGCGTAATAGGAACAACCTAGAATAGAATAGAAGTTCAATGTGATCAATTAACAACAAAAGAAGCTTGTATTAGCTTAAAATGAAGACCAGATGCTGCAAGTATCAAAGTAGTTGCAGTCTACATAAGTTGAGCCTTACTGTTGGCATTATGAGACAAGTGTTGTCCTTGATGGCAACTCACACAGATGGCAGAGCATAGTGCAGCAAGTTAGTAGCAAGGAATTGATGACCAGATGAAAAAGAATGAAGAAAATAAGGTATATGCACGTTCCTCTTAGTAAAATCGCGTATACACACGGGATCACTGATCAAAAGGTGCGTATACGTATACACGCACTTTCATGCAGAGAAAAGTCCTTACATGTGGGAAAGTTTATGTTTGGTCCATGGTATTAAGTCCGGCATATTTGAACCTATGGTTTTGCTCCCTGATATTGCATACAAAGTATTGAGCCCTGGTATTGGGTCCTTGGTATTGGTTTTCAATGGTTTTGGACCATGGTTAAGAAAGGCCTAAGACTATAAAAAGGGAAGGAGATCATTTGGCAAGGGCATCAATTCAAGTATTGAATATCTGAAGAAGAGAAAGATCGGGAACACTGTGATTGGTTTATGGTGCATTGCTGAATCTGATCCAAGGAAGAACCTAAATGCTAAAAGATGGATAAGTTCTATTGATGAATCAAGACCGTAAGGCTTGAATGGTAGTATCATTGTATGGTTTTTGATCTATTATATTTGGCACATGATTAGATCTCTAAATCTGATAAATTGGGTATAATTGATGTCTAAAACTTGAAAAGAGAAAAATTTTAAATTCAGACATCGGAGATTCCACAGTAATAAGATTTTTCTGCCAACGTTTCGAATTCCAGCTGGGATCCATCATCAGGGCAACTTGAAGCTTGATAGAAGAAGAGTAGCTGATTAGGGATAAATAGGAATGAGGAAAGCAAGGAGGAGGGTCGGCTCTCAATTTTGAGAAGTCGGCTGCCTCTCTATTAATTAATTTTAATTTT
>APFE031523279.1:128965-179812 GCA_000404065.3 Pinus taeda | reverse complement strand
GGGTTAATTTTTCTGATTAGGGGAAGCCAACTTCCACTAATCTCCATACCGCTGTCTCTGTTGAGATTGTGAGGGTGCTTGATAATCTCCAGGGCTTCTCTGATCTTTCGCTTACGCTGCTGGTCCTCTTTGGCGATAATGGAGGCGTTTTCCAGTGAGACATGGTGCTTGGTTCTCGACGAGTGTTCTGCAAGGGCGGAGGAGCGGGACCTTTCATTTTTAATATCAGCCCCATGTTCTTTGAGTCTGGTCTGCAGAGAACGACCGGTTTCACCAATGTAACTCTTCCCACATGAGCAATCGATTTTATAAACCCCTTTTAGTTGATTTTTATCAATGTTATCTTTAACCGATCTCATACTTTGTCTGATTGTCCCTGAGGCTGAGAATTGCGTGCTAATGTTCTTTCTTCTTAGAACCTTCGCCATCTTATCTGTAACTCCATGAATGTAAGGAAGAAAAACCCTACCTCCTTCAGGTTGATCTCTGGTCTTATGTTTATGAGATGATAATCTTTTCTCGGCTTTCTGAATTGTTCTTCTAATCTCATTTTCTTTGTAGCCTAAACCTTTAAAGGTTAAGACTAAATGCTTCTTTTCTTCATCCAGATGATCAGCGTCAGAGATCCTAAGGGCCCTGATAGCAAGAGTGTTTAGAACACCAAGCTTCTGGGTTGGATGATGGTGGGAGTCAGCATGGAGGTAATTCTCAGTATGGGTAGACTTTCTGTAAACCCTGTGTCCAATGGAGCCATCATCTCTTCTCAAAATGAGGATGTCCAAAAAGGGTATGCTCATGTTTTCTTCAAGCTCCATAGTGAATTTTATATCTGGGGAGATGGAGTTTAGGTGGATAAAGAACTTGTCAAGCTCCGCTTTACCATGAGTCCATTTTATGTTAGTATCATCAACAAATCGTTTCCACCACGCTGGTTTCAAGGGGTAAGAGTTAAGCATCTTCTTTTCGAAATATTCCATAAATAAGTTTGCCACGATTGGTGAAAGGGGGGATCCCATTGCTACTCCAGTTGTTTGTTCATAAAATGCTCCTTGAAAGGTGAAAACTGTTGATCGCAAGCAAATTTCGGCCAGCCTTGCAGTCCCTGGATCAGTAACTTCTTTAATGACTTGAATGGCTTCTTCGAGGGGAATCTTGGTGAATAGGGACACGACGTCAAAGCTGACCAAGAGGTCATCCTGTTCTAACTTTTCATTCTCAATAAGAGAAAAATTGCCTTGTATAGATCTGTACACAGATTCGGTGCAGCATAGGCATGTATACACGCAGGTTCAGCAACTAAGAAATCATATATGCAGGTTGACTTTGATACAGCTGCGTATGTACGCAGGTTTATACATAGTGAAGTAGCATACGTCTCTTGAAATATGTTTTAGCTACTTCTGTGTAGTATTATAGTGTCATGGTTCAGCATTGGTGTCTAGTTACTAGTATTGTTTTCTGGTTATAGCAGTCTAAGAAGTTATTGGTTGATTCAGTAGTGTTTTTGAAAGGAGATTAGTTGATGCGCATATACTTGATGTTTGTTTGATATTCATGGATCTAGTCTGAAAAATTATGAAACGTGGTCCCTAGAAGAAAAGAGAAGGTTGTAGCCTTCTGTAGGTCAGCACCTACGTACTAGTATCTCAGCGAGTACAAGAGCTAAGGGGGTTGCAGCTCCCTTCCAGAAGAAGCTAGAGAACGAGAGAGGGTTGTAGCTCTCTACAGGTTGCAACCTGTGTACTGGTAAAGGACTACACCAATATAGAATCATTGTAAAAAGAAGTTTCTAATTGAAAAAGATAGAGACGAATTGCAGTCGGTGGTTTTCACCCACATTAGGTTTCCACCTTATATCTTGTGTTCTTGTGTGTGACTGTCTGCATTAATTTTCCTTTTCCTGGTTATTTTTTCCATGGTTCCGACACACAGATTTAAAATCAACATCTGAAGAATAATTAAATTACAAGTCTGTAAGTTATACGATGTTTTCCTTCACCGAAGTTGCGTATATACGTTGATTTCTCTATCTAAAGTAGCGTAGACAAATCCGAGAAAGAATTGAAAGGAATTGTCCTGATAATATTGATTCATCCCCCCTCTCAGTATTATTTCCAACAATTGGTATCAATGCAAGTCTTTCAGGAAAAGCTTGTTCGCTTGAAGGAAGATCTATCATCATGAGCTACTACGAAAAGGAAGCATCTATCAGGCCACTGATTTTTGATTGGAGCAACTTCGTCTATTGGAAGGTAAGAATCACTGCCTATCTTCAATCTCTTGGTATAGAAGTTTGGGATATTGTGGAAACATGATACACATTTCCATCAGCAACTCCTACAGATGCAGCTAGCAAGAAGCAGTATGAAACAAATGCAAAAGTTGTCAATACTCTATTAGGAAGTCTATCTCAATCAAAATTCTTCAAGGTTATGCAGCTAAAAAGTGCAAAAGAAATATGGGACAAGATCGTTCTAAGCTATGAAGGAGATGAATAGGTAAAACGAGAAAAATTACAAACTCGTATAATTAAATATGAAAGTCTCAGAATGCATAATGATGAAAGTGTGGCTACTTATTTCCTACGTATAGATGAGATTGTAAATTGTATGAAAAAATTGGGTGAAGAAATAAAAGAAGTTATTGTGGTTGAAAAGGTTCTAATATCTTTGTGTCCCAAGTTTAACTCAAAATTTTCTACCATAGAAGAAAAGCAGAATCTACAGAACATTACCATGACGCAACTGCATGGTTCTAACTACTTACGAAATGAGAAAAGGAGGACCATCAGACAGGAGAGAAGCTGCATTCAAGGCTTCAGGAAAAGGAGATTACTATGAGTCAGGACATATGTCAGAAGAATCAAATTTTGTCAAGAACCTTCAATGAGGAACTAGAAGATTCATAGGTAAGCTGCCTTTCAAATGCTTTGCTTGTGGAAGAGTCGGTCATTATGCTACAAAATGTCCTCATAAAGATAAACTGGACAAAGGTAAGGAACCTGTGAGATGGAACAAAAAAAAGAATGTAAATAAGAAGAGCTATTACACACATGAAGATAGTGATGGATTGTCAAATAATGTTGAAGATGACAAGGTAATGATAATAGACTTTTGATGGCTTTTGAAGATGATGATTTCTTGGATGCTATAAATGAAGAAGGACTTTATGAAGAAATATCTAAACTAAAGGTGTGTTTAGAGGAAAAGAATATGATTATAGATACTCTAACATTCCAACTTGTTGAAAAATATAAACACAATGAAGAGTTAGAATGTGAAATTGTGGTACTTAGAAAAGAAATTGAGAAAACAAAAGCCCTTAATCTCATATTTGCTAAAGGATCTAAAACTTTAGATGAGATTATCAAAGTGCAACATTCTCCTCTAATCAAGACAGGTCTCGGATATTTTGAAGAAGCATCTCAAGCTTAGAAGCAAGCGCAGAAGCCATCCACCTCCAAAAGTTATCTTGATGCAGCAAGGAGAAGTGAACAAGTTGACAATCGACAACAAAAGCATAATGCAAATTACCAAGTAAATCGGGGGAAATCTACTTCAAGGATGAACAGAAGCTTCAATCGACCATAGGTAAATCATTCTAGCCCAAGAATGGATGTCAATGGAAACTACAGTCATATGGTTGGTAGATTTGATAATCGCAGGAATTTCTTCAATGGCTAATGTTTCTCTTGTCATAACTTTGGTCATAAAGCTGCTCAATGTGTTGCCTATAAGACCATCATGACTAGGGAAGCTCAAAAACAAAGGAGTATGACAGGAATCATGAAAAGAACCTACAATAACTTCTCTACTCTTGAAAATGAAACAGAATGTTCTATCTGTAACAATTCCGGTCATGAAGACTCTGAATGCAGAAGCAGGTTTCGGAAAACAACTCAGAAGGAGCCAACTTCACTGAGTTCCAAAACATCGAAAAAGAAAGAACCACAACCATAAAGATGTGGGATAGCCTTATATGCAGAAGGACAAGAAAATCAATAGTACATTGGCAGTGGATGCTCAAAACATATGACAGGTGATAGAGAAAAACTTCAGTCATATACTGCCTTAGAAAGGGAAAAGAAGGTCCCATTTGGAAATGACACCCCTAAATTCATAAAAGGTAAAGGTTCTGCTCAGTTGAAAAAGAAAGTCAAAGCTAGAAATGTGATGTATGTTGATGGCTTAAAGCATAATCTATTAAGTGCTAATCAAATGTGCGATCAAGGAACTGAGGTAATATTTAGATCGAATGGATGTATTGTTCGTGAGCTTGACACAACAAAAATAGTGATCAAAGGCACAAGAACTCCAAATAATTTATACATATTCAAAGAAGGGGAACAACAATGCTATCTAAGAAAGAATGATGAACACTAGCTATGGCATAGAAGATTGGGGCATCTTAGCTTCTCCCAGATAAGGAAAGCACGCAAATATCAGGCGGTTCGTGATCTCCCTGACATCAGAATTCCAGACAATACAATATGAAAATCATGTCAATTTGGTAAGAAAACCAGAACTAATTTTCCTAAGAAGGAAGGATCACCTAGCAGGCCACTTGAACTTCTTCACACCAATATATGTGGTCCAACTAGGAAGAGGTCACCTCGAGGAGAAGAGTACTTCATATTGTTCATTGATGACTTTTCAAGGATGTGTTGGATAGGACTCATGAAGTATAAAGATGAAGCCTTCAAAAATTTCAAGTCATTCAAAACTTTGGTTGAAAATGAATTAGATCGCAGAATCAAATGTCTCAGATCCAATCAAAGAGGGGAATTTACCTCAGATGAATTATTCGATTTTTGTGAAGAACATGGAATAAGAAGGAAATTCTCAGCTGCAAGGACTCCTCAGCAAATGGAGTAGTGGGAAGGATGAACAGAACGGTTCAACAAATGGCTCATGCTATGCTTGATGAGTCTGGAACTCCTGCAACCTTTTGGGGTGAAGCTACATTTGTCGTTGTTGCTATCCTCAAGAAGACAAACGTCCAGATAAACAACACTCAGACCCCTCATGAACTTTGGTATGGTAAGACTCTCATGGTAAAATACTACAAAATTTTTGGAAGCAAATGCTACATTAAAAGGACTGATGAAAATCTTAGCAAATTTGAACCTAGAGCAGATGAAGGCATTTTACTTGGCTACTCTCCCCACAACAAAGCTTACAAATGTTACAATAAGAGGCTTGGAGAAATTGTTGAAAGAATTGATGTAGTGGTTGATGAAGAAGGAAGCACTCCTATATAGGTAAAGTCTGAAGAATTTGAAGATGACAAATACTATCCGTCAACATCAAATCAAATTCATGATGAAGAAGAAACCCATGAGGCACTAGAAGAACAGATAAGGATTGAAGAGAAGACTTCATCCAGATACGTTCAGAAGAATCATCCAGAATCTCAAATTTTGGGTAGAAAGAGGCAGGTGTAAAAACAAGAAGAACCATTTCAGAAGATTCAAGTTATCTAGCATTGCTCTCCTCCACTAAACCATAAAATGTAAGCAAGGCTTGCAAAGATCAATGTTGGGTCAAGGCCATGGATGAAGAACTCGAGCAGATTGAAAAGAATAACACTTGGGAGTTGGTTCTTAGACCAAAACATAAGAATGTGATAGGGACAAAATGGATTTTCAAAAATAAGCTAAATGAAAATGGAGATGTGGTGAGAAACAAGGCAAGACTTGTTGCTAAAGGGTATGTGCAACAAGAAGGCATAGACTTTGAAGAAACTTTTGCACCAGATGCCAAACTTGAGGCTATAAGAATGTTCCTTGCTCTCTAGCTTTCAGAAGTTCAAAGTATTTCAGATGGATGTAAAATTTTCCTTTCTGAATGGAGACTTGGATGAAGAAGTATACGTTGAACAACCAGATGGGTCTATCCTTGGAAATGATCCAAAACTTGTATGCAGACTCAAAAAGGCTCTCTATGGTCTTAAACAGGCTCCAAGGGCTTGGTACTATCGGTTGGATAAGTATCTCCATCAACAAGGTTTTGTAAAAGGATCAACATATAGCAATCTATATGTAAAAATTGACAATGATAAGTTGCTAATACTTGTTGTATATGTTGATGATATCATATTTGGTAGCAATGAGGAAGACATGAGTCAAAACTTTGCCTTGGTGGTGCAAAAAGAATTTGAAATGTTCCTTCTTGGTGAGCTCACATATTTTCTTGGTTTGCAAGTCCAACAAAACAAAAATGACATTTTTCTATCATAAACCAAGTATCTCAAGTAGATCTTGAAGAAATATGGGATGGAGGATTTGAAGCCAGTATGTAACCCTATGGTAACAAAATGTACCCTCAGTGCAAATGATGAATCTGCAGCAGTTCATTAATCAACCTATAGATCCATGATTGGTAGTTTGCTCTATCTAACAGGTACCTGACCAGACATTATGCATGCAGTGGGAATAGATGGAAGGTTTCAAGCAAACCCAAAAGAAACTCATCTTCAAGCAGTAAAGAGAATTTTCAAGTATCTTCAAGGAACTCAAAGCTATGGCCTATGGTATCCTAGAGGTACAGATCTCACACTTCATGCATATACAGATGCAGATTGGGCAGGAAGCGTGGATGACAGAAAAAGAACTAGTGGTGGTGCATTCTTTATTGGGTCTAGATTAGTATCTTGGTTCAGCAAGAAACAAAGCTCAATTGCATTATCTACGGCTGAAGCAGAATATGTGGCTGCTACATCTTGCTGCACACTACTCCTCTGGATGATGCAAACCTTGCAAGATCTTCAAATCACTTGTACTCCACCTATCTCCATTTATTGTGATAATATAAGTGCAATCAGTATTTCAAAGAATCTTGTCATGCATTCAAAGACCAAGCACATACCTATTAAATATCATTGTCTCAAGGAACAAGTGCTTGAACAAAAGGTCAAATTGGAGTTTGTTCCCTCCAAGGAACAGGTTGTTAATATACTCACCAAAATACTGCCCAAGGAGACATTTGAATATCTCAGATAGAAACTAGGAGTACTTGATGCATCATCTTGCTGCTGAAACTTGTCTATTCTGGTTGTAAGTGAGTTTCACATAGGGTATCCGCGTACATACTCTATTTTATGAAAATACAATCGCGTATATGTTGGTTGAAGACTTTCTATATGAAAAGAATCTGATTTGGGTCTGACAGAGACCATCTGGCACAGGTTCAGGGGGAGCATATATTATTCTAATGATGCATTACTGGCATTATCTTGGTTCAATTGTTGTTGATTTCAGGTAGAACAGGTGCAGAAGGAGAACATGGTTGCTGGTCTGAATGATGATTGACAGATGTTGCTAATGTTAATTATTGATATCTATCATAGTCTTGCTGGTATCATAGATATTTTGTCTCTATGCCTTGTATCTCATTTCTTATCAAGGTCATATAACAGCCTATGTTGGTTTCCCCACTATGCCTGAGATGAATGATGTTATACTCTTGTATTATCATGTGTAAACTTTTGGTATATCCCCACTTGGTTGGGAGATGAATGTATGTATGAGTCTTTGATGATAGGAAGGTCACTTATGATGTATAGAGTCATGTTTTTCTTGTAGAATATATTTTTGCAGACCTTGCTTACAGTCAAGGGGAGCATGAACAACTCTTTTCAGCAGAGTAGACATTTCAGCATGTACTCAAAGGGAGCATGGACAGATTAGTATACCTTGGCATATACAAAGGGGGAGCTCATGCAGAGATTTTAGCAGGTACTCAGGTAGAGTATGGATAGCAGAATGTTTATCAAGCAAAGAGAATATCGTGGTCTGCCCTTTGCCCTTGATGTCAAAGGGGGAGAGTGATTTGGTGTTGTTGCCATCAAGTCCAAAGGGGGAGATTGTTGGAATTATGAGACAAGTGTTGTCCTTGATGGCAACTCACACAGATGACAGAGCATAGTGCAGCAGGTCAGTAGTAAGGAATTGATGATCAGACCACAAAGAATGAAGAAAATAAGGTATACGCACGTTCCTCTTAGTAAAGTCGTGTATACATGTGGGATCACCGATCAAAAGGCGCGTATACGTATACACGCACTTTCATGCAGAGAAAAGCGCGTACATGTGGGAAAGTTTATGTTTGGTCCATGGTATTAAGTCCGACATATTTGAACCTATGGTTTTGGTCCTTAATATTGCATACAAAGTATTGAACACTAGTATTGGGTCCCTAGTATTGGTTTCCAATGCTTTTGGACCATGGTTAAGAAAGACCTAAGACTATAAAAAGGGAAGGAGATCATTTGGCAAGGGTATCGATTCAAGTATTGAATATCTGAAGAAGAGCAAGATCGGGAACACTGTGATTGGTTTATGGTGCATTGATGAATCTGATCCAAGGAAGAACCTGAGTGCTAAAAGATGGATAAGTTCTATTGATGAATCAAGACCTTAAGGCTTGAATGGTAGTTTCATTGTATGGTTTTTGATCTGTTATATTTAGCGCATGATTAGATCTCTAGATTTGATAAACTGGGTATAATTGATGTCTGAAACTTGAAAAGAGAAAAATTTCTTTATATAGATCTGTACATAGGTTCAGCGCAGCATAGGTGCATATACACGCAGGTTCAGCAACTGAAGAAGGCATATACGTAGGTTGACTTTGATACAACTGCGTATGTACGCAGGTTTATACATAGTGAAGTAGCATACGTTTCTTGAAGTATGTTTTAGCTGCTTCTGTGTAGTACTACAGTGTTCTGGGTTCAGCATTAGTGTCTGGTTACTATTATTGTTTTCTGGTTACAGCAGTCTAAGAAGTTATTGGTTGATTTAGTAGTGTTTGTGGAAAGGAGATTGGTTGATGCACATATACTTGATGTTTGTTTGATGTTCATGGATCCAGTCTGAAAATTTATGAAACGTGGTCCCTAGAAGAAAAGAGAAGGCTGTAGCCTTCTGTAGGTCAGCACCTACGTACTAGTATCTCAGTGAGTACAAGAGCTAAGGGGGTTGTAGCTCCCTTCCAGAAGAAGATGGAGAACGAGAGAGGGTTGTAGCTCTCCGCAAGTTGTAGCCTGCGTACTGGTAAAGGACTGCAACAGTATAAAATCATTGTAAAAAGAAGTTTATAATTGAAAAAGATAGAGATGAATTGCAGTAGTTGGTTTTCCCCCACATTGGGTTTCCACCTTATAACTTGTGTTCTTGTGTGTGACTGTTTGCATTAATTTTCCTGTTCCTGGTTATTGTTTCTATGGTTCTGACACACAGATTTAAAATCAACATCTGAATAATAATTAAATTACAAGTCTGTAAGTTATATGTTGTTTTCCTTCACTGAAGTTGCATATATATGTTGATTTCTCTATCTAAAGTAGTGTATACAAATCTGAGAAAGAATTGAAAAGAATTGTCTTGATAATATCGATTCACCCCCCCTCTTAGTATTATTTCCAACACTTACATCAAACAACAACGATCAAACATCATCACATCTCTTTTCTTGGTATATATGGACTTTGATTACAAAGATATTTTGTTGTTCTATGTGTCAAGGGGTCATAATTGACCACCAACCACTTTAATTCTCTGATGGAGTCTCTGTTATGATCCGCTGGCTTTAATGAACAAAATTGATCTTTTCTAATACTATGTTCTCCTTCTCAGGCAGGTGGAGTGTTTTGGAGGACAAAATTCCATGACTGTTAAATACATCCACCTGATCGGACTCTGTCCTTTTTTTCTTGGCCATACTATTCATGGAGCAAAGTTGTTGAGGAGGAAATGCACCTGGTACTGGAAATTGACTACCTTCGTCCTTTCGGGAGCATAGAATGGTTACAGTACATGGATTGTACAGTGGGCGGAGTGGTCGGATGGCGAAGCAATATCGGTTGTTGGATAGGATGGATACAAAGTGGAGATGAGTCAATCAGGAGATTAGAGGAGGCGGGAGGTATGGAAGCGGAATAGACAAGGGTCGTCAGATCTCATATGAGTAGATCCAACAATCATCGGGGGCAGAAGATACACAGGGGTTAACAGTCAGGGAAAATGGGTTTAAGCGGTCAGCGGTATTGCTCGCATCACTATCAAAGGACAGGTAGTATTCGTACATGGGGAAGTGATCCCATTCATCACACGACACCTGGCAAGCGGGGCGGGATGAAACCGCTTTCCCTTCGAGGTAACGCGCAGTCAGCTTGATGGTGCAAGGGACGTGACTGCCATCTGATCGTGGGGAATGATGATCGAATGGTGGGGAAGGGTTGCACAAGTTTCTGTGATGAGAGTCATTAGATCAATGTCACGGAGATCAATCACTGGGGATATAGCGCGGCTTTATGAAGGCGAGTGGGCATGTGGGCACGGGTTTCATAAAGTTTCATGTGCATTAATGCCCAGGACTCAAAAATGACTTTTAATAGGATTTTCAATGGAAGCACGGGAAAGAAAGACCAATGGAGAGTGATGAGTTTAGAGGGGAATGTGAGGGAAACCACCATAGCCACTCCTTTGAATGCGACCATGGACAAAATATGCATCCTACTTTGGCAAATCGTTGTTATATGGCAGAGCTAAAACTACCCATTTAGCTTGGAAAGGGCATGCTTGAAGATTATTTGCTTGGACTTGAACATCCACCCAAAGGAAGGCCTCAACATTAAGGCATAGGTTTTATGGTTCCCTTTTCAATTTCTTAATATATACATCTAATGTTCACTTTCCATAGTTGTATAAATATTTATGTGATTAGCTTAATGTTTCTTGATTTGTTAAGTAGTTAATGCTTGATTGTTAGGTGCGTATAATACTAGTGATTCCCCCATTACTATTGTCATTGTAGCCCTTATTGTTATTATTGTACCCCTATTGTCCCCATATTATTATTAGTGTGCCCCATAGAAACCCACTATTGTTATTGTTGTGCCCTTATGTTATTACTGTTATGTCGGCTTGATTATATTGTGACCCCTTTGACTCTATATGTAGAAGGGAGGTTTAGTCATTTGTATCATCCAAGAATTTTTCATTTGTGTAATGTAAAGGAGGTTTCCCCCTCGAAGAGGCTGAATTCTAAGGCATTAATCTATATTTTCTATCTTTTTGTGAGCTGGTTTCATAACATTTGGTATCAGAGCTTTGGATTCAACAATTTCACTATTCCAAATAGGTCATCGTGGTACTTTTTCTATTTTTTCTACAATGTTTCAGAAGCTAAAAAGAAAACCCATTTGAGATGAAATCATTCTTAACTTTTGGTGCAAATTTAAGAGTTTTTCTCACTATAATTTTGGAGATATGATCTAAGGAAGTTAGGGTTTTGGCAGTATCATGAATTACATTCCAAACAAGTGACATGGGGAAAAGCGTCATAAATTTTGTTCTGAGCATTAGATTGAAATTTCTTAAGAATTTTCATAAAGAGGATGGCCTGTAGTTTTCTATATATCAGTTTTAGGTACTAAGGTCGAAACAGTGACACGTGGCACTTCATACAAGTTTTCTCTACTTAATTAGTCTATAATAAAGTCATTGTATGAGATTTGGCATAACTCTCCCTTGGAGAGTCCAATAATGATCAGACTTGCAGGGTTAGAAAGAGGACTGAAAGGGAGACTATAGGACACAATTTTAGATATTTTACATATATAATTACAGAGACACAACAGATTCAATATTGAGCACTTACAAAGTAAAAACAAGGTGTGTAGTTTTTTTTAAATTTTGCATAAGATTGGTTTGAAAAAATAGTTTGAAGGAATTCAAAGGGAATAATGAATAATTATTAACATTAATTGATGCCTCGAAGAAAGAAAATGGAAACACCTAGTAAGAAACCTAAAAGCTCTAATATGACTTGTAGAGAAGAGAAAGAAATGCAAGATGATATATCAAAATTACAAGACCAAGTACAACAAATTTCACTGTCACAAAAGGTAACTGAAGCCAAGATGAATGGCATGGAAGCTAATATGAATGGTGTGCAATTTGACGGATGGCATGGAAGCTAAGATGAGTGCCATGGATGCTAAGGTGAATGGTATGGACGCTAAGATGGACACCAAGATGAATGGCATGGACACTAAGATGGAAGAATTGAAAATAAATTTGAATAAGTTGCTACAAGAAATGGTAACTAATGGTGAAAGGGTAGTAAATGAAACTCATGATGAGAATAAAATATATGTTAATCATGACTTCATAGACTCTAATGTTGGATTGAAGACCCACCATGTTCCAAAAATCGATATGAGTAAGTTTGATGGCAAGGATCATAGAACATGGATGCTACAGATGGAGAAATTTTTTGATCTCCATAATGTGCAAAACACACAAAAGTTAAGTATTGCAACTTTATATTTGGAACCAAATCAGTTTGTATGGTATTGATGGATTTGCTCTCGTAAACAAATTGTCGCTTGGGCAATTTTTACGGAAGAAATGATAGCACATTATCAGGATACAAAAAGCAACACCTTTTTTAGCCAATTGATAAATCTGAAACAAAAGGGTTCAATGATGCAGCACATTGAGGACTTCCAAAAATTGAACATAAAGGTAAAAGATATTCCAGAGGAGCATAGGATTGATGTGTTGGTAGGGACTTTAAAGGATGACACCCAACATGAGTTTCACCTTTGGGAACCTAATTCATTGGATAAGGCATTCAGGTTAGCAAGAAAAATGGAAGGAAAAATTATGGTAACCAGGAAGCCTACCATTCACAACTATAAATATGGAAGTGTTGTTGCCCATAGCCTTCCACAACCTACAAGGTTGACACCACAACAATTGGAAGAAAAGGGAGAAAAAGGGATTTGTTAAGTTGTGATAGAAAATACACTAAAGGTCATAAGTGTGTTGAGAAGAAATTATTCTACATAGATTGTGAAGAGGAGGAAGAAAAGGAACAAGAAATGTCAAAAGATGAGCATATACTCCAGGAACAAATACTAGATAAAGAATAAATGAATCAGACCATATCTTGTAATGCATTGGCTAGAATTACCACTCCTCAAACTATCAAGATAGAAGGACATATCAATAAGAAAAAGGTAATAGTGTTGATCGGTTTGGGAAATACCAATAATTTTATTCATTGTAAGATAGCCAAGGAATTGAATCGCTTCCTATATCTAGCACTAGAGTGTCAAGTGATGGCTGCAAGTGGAGGAACCATAAACTGCTCTAGAAAGTGCCATAATATCAAGCTATCCATGGGAGAATATGTATTGAATAGCCCGATGCTTTCCATTCCAATGGGTGGTGTTGATGTTGTACTAGGAGTCCAATGGCTACAATCTTTGGGTACAATAGCTTTTAATTTTCAAGAAACTTTCATGAAATTTTGTGTGGAAGGAAAGGAAGTTGAATTAATGGGTATTGTAGGGAAGTAGAGAAAGATAATCAGCTCTAATGGTATGACAAAGCTTCTAAATAAGGAACAACGAGGCGTAATTGCACAATTATGTTCGCTAGAGGTTCCCACATCGAAATCAACTATTTCTGCAGATCTCCAGAAAGTCTTGGACAATCATTCCAAGGTATTTGAGACTCCCAAAGGCCTCCCACCTATTCACGATCATCATCATGCCATTCATTTACTTCCAGGAAGTGTTCCTCCAAACATCAAGTTGTACAGATATCCCTATGCCCAAAGGAGTTAAATTGAATGTATGGTTGTAGAAATGCTAAAGGCTGGTATAAATCAACCTAGTCAAAGTTCTTTCTCTGCTCCAGTAGTATTGGTGCACAAGAAGGATGGATCATGGCGCATGTGTCTGGATTCTATGGAGCTCAACAACCTCACTATTAAAGATAAATTTCCCATTCCTATCATTGATGAATTATTGGATCAATTACATGGATCAATTTACTTCACCAAGTTGGATCTTCATTCAGGATGTCATTAAATCATAATGAAGACTGAATACATTCCCAAAATAGCATCTAGAACTCATGAGCGTCATTATTAATTTTTGGTCATGTCTTTGGCCTTACCAATGCACCTTCCACATTTCAAGGTTTGATGAATTCCATTTTCAAACCCTTCCTTAGAAAATTTGTGTTAGTATTTTTTGATGATATAATAATCTACAACAAGTCTTGGAAGGATCATGTTCAACATGTTGACAAGGTGCTCAAACAATTGGAGGAGAAACAATTATATGTAAAAATCTCCAAATGTTTCTTTGGAGTACAAGAGGTGGAATATCTGGGTCATATTGTATCTCATGAAGGTGTTAAGGTAGACCCTAGAAAAATTAAAGCCGTTAGGGAATGAGGATTTCTCTGGTTGACAGGGTAATATTGCAAGTTTGTTAAGATTTAGGGGAGAATAGCAGCACCTATAACAACATTATTGAAGAAAGATGCATTTTCATGGACTCTAGAAGCAATAAAGGCCTTCGAACATCTTAAAGAGGAAATGTGCCAAGCATCGGTCTTAGCTATGCCAGACTTCACAAAAACCTTTATTGTGGAATGTGATGCTTCAGGAAATGGAATTGGTGTTGTTTTAATGCAAGATGAAAGACCCATTGCGTTTGAAAGTTGTCCAATCAAGGGAAAGTATTTACATAAAGCTATTTATGGGAACGAAATGTTGGAAATACTACATGCACTTAATAAATGGTGACCTTACCTAATGGGAGGACACTTCAAGGTAAAAACAGATCATGATAGTATTAAATACTTTTTAGAACAAAGATTGTCCTCTGAAGAGCAACAAAATTGGGTCACAAAGCTATTGGGTTATGACTTTGAAATAATCTACTAAAAAAGGGAAGAAAAATGTTGTGGCATATGCACTCTCAAGAAAGGATGAGGATGTGGAAGAATTGTTGTGCACCATTTCTATTATCCAACCAAATTGGATAAACAAAACAAGGGATGAATGGAAGAATGACGAAGAAGTGTGGGCACTCATTCAAAAGTTACAACAAGATCCCAGTACATCTGATAAATTTAGCTGGAAAAATGTTTCATTATGGTAAAAATATCGCTTATACCTATGTAAGAATTCCCAACTCAAACAAAAGATTCTTATGGAATTGCACACTTCTCCCTTGGAGAGCACTTATAATTTTTAAAAACATACCATAGGATTAAGAAGGATTTTTTTGGGATGGCCTTAAATTGGATATTCAAAAATTTGTGGCGGAATGTTTGTTTTGCCAACAAAATAAAGTTGAAACAATTAAGACCCTAGGTCTATTACAACCTTTATCCTTTCCAATCCAACTTTAGGAGGAGGTTTTAATCGATTTCATCACAGGTTTACCGAAGTCCGAAGGAAAGAGTGTCATCATGGTGGTAGTTGATAGACTTACCAAGTATGCACACTTTTGTGCATTATCTTATCCATTTAAAGCCAGTATAGTTTCTACTACATTTATGGAATCAGTTCAAAAGCTACATGGAAACCCAAAGATTATTGTAAGTGATAGAGATCCCATTTTCACTGGAAAATTTTGGACGAAATTATTTTCTTGTCTCAATACTCAGTTAGCTCATAGTTCATCTTATCATCCTCAATCTAATGGGAAAACTGAGATAGTAAACAAATGTTTGGAAGGATTTCTTCTTTGCTTTGTATCTTATAAACAGACACAATGGGCCAAATGGTAGCCTTTAGTTGAATGGTGGTATAACACTTCCTTCCATACTGCAACAAAAATGACCCCATTTATGGCACTTTATGGATATCATCCACCAACCATCACATAATATTTAAGAGAAAATTCTAAGGTTCAAGTAGTGGAACATCACATTGAGCATCAACAAGTTATCCAACTCTTAAAGGATAATCTCACCTTGGGGCAAAATAGAATGAAACAATAGGTAGATCAACATCGCAGCGAAAGAAGTTTTGATGTAGGTGACTGGGTATTCCTATGGCTACAACCATATAAACAAATGTCCCTCAAGCAAGCTAAGAAGGATAATAGATTATCACCAAAGTAATACAATCCGTACAAGTTGTTGCAAAATATTGGTACTATGGCATACAAACTGTAGCTTCCTGCAGCTTCCTGAGTGCGCCTAGTTTTCCATGTTTCATGTTTAAAGAAGGTTATAAGTGACAAGATCCCAGTTCAAACAATATTTCCAGAACTTGACGAGGAAGGAAAAATCATTTTGGAACCAGAAGCAGTCACAAAAACAAGAACTTAATAGCTACGAAATCGATCAATTTTCGAGTATCTCATCAAGTGGAAGAACTTATCTACAGTATATTCCACATGGGAGGATGAGAATTTTATACAGAAGTATCCAAAACTACTCAAGAATTGAGGACAACACTTTTCGAAAGGAGAGGGGCATGTTAGGTCCCCATAATACTAGTGATTCCCCCATTACTATTGTCATTATAGCCCTTATTGTTATTATTGTGCCCCTATTGTCCCCATATTATTATTAGTGTGCCCCATAGAAACCCACTATTGTTATTGTTGTGCCCTTATGTTATTACTGTTATGTCAGCTTGATTATGTTGTGACCCCTTAGACTCCTATATATCGAAGGGAGGTTTAGTCATTTGTATCATGTAAGAATTGTTCATTTGCGTAATGTAAAGGAGGTTTCCCCCTCGAAGAGGCTGAATTCTAAGGCGTTGATCTATTTTTTCTATCTTTTTGTGAGTTGGTTTCATAACATTGATATATGTTATATATGCTCTCATGTATTGTGTAGTACTTTGATCTTCCTTATAGGTTTTTGGACGTGAAGAATGACTTAGGAGCAAGACCTGGAGTGAGATATTCAAACCCATCTCTGAAGAACAAGTGATTAACACCAAAACAAGATAAGTTCCTCTTTCTTATTGCATTTTTCAAGCATAATCTAGGAAAGTGAGTATTATATTGTTTGGTTTGTTGCTAGACCCATTCATTAGGCTAGAGGGGTCACCTTTGTCGACAGAGGGTATTTACCTTCACAACAAAATTAAGACTCCACTAGGACACTATAGCATATTCATCCTCCTTTCTCAACTGATCTCTTGATCATTTTGATCAACCATCATGTTCTAAGTTAGTTTGGGTTGATATAGGTCTACACAATCACTGGTTACTATCTTGGAGTGCTCAGTCTAAAATATTTTTTGATATTCCTTATATTTATTTTCTTGCTTCCTTGACCAACATGTTTTCTGATCTAACAGTCACGTTGCCAGCACACTTTTTATTAAAACAATCGTGTTTATCCCCTATTCAACACATGTTTTTCCTTGACAACCACGTTGATCCTTGATATTGGAAAATTTTAGGGTTTCTCTATCAAACCCCAGTGTGTCTGTGCCCTTGAGATATTCTTTTGTCCTATATGACTGATTTTTGTTGATGTTTTGGTTGAGTACTTTGTTTTATTAGCTAATCCTTCCTTCTTTAGACTTTCAAGTATATGAGGGAAATTTTATTGATTTTAGCTTTTGTAGTTTGATTGGGTACCTCTTGTCACTTGTAAGTGTCTTTGAATATATGGTTTTTTGGTGATTATGTCTATTCATTTGATAAAATCACTTGAAACATTGATTTGCATTGATTTCGGTTTGTCTTGTGCGAAGATTTTTTCATGTGTATTAGGTCATCTTGCATTTGAAATCCATATTTGTCGCTTATAAAACACAGATTACATTTTTTGGTTTGCCAACTAGAATGAACATATTTTAATGTTTATTTGAAAGAAAAAGTGAAAAACATTTGCGTTGAAGTGCTTGAGTTTAATGTTATTTTGATCGATGCCTTGTTGCATTAATTTATGAACAAAATATTCATTTTTTCTATAGTTGAAGCTTAGGTTCGTATAGACATCTAAAAATCAAAGAACATCATATAAGTAAAAGTGCATCTTAGTGAAATGAATATCATTTTTTTCTTTCAACAGATTGCATTTTCATTAGTGCCAGTGGAGTTTAGTTTCCCTCTTGCATTTTGCATTTCGAAAAGTTAGTGGAGGCATATTGTTTGATGCATTAATTTCTTGTACTCCCTTCCCTCATTAGTATAGAATTCATTGAAATAAAAGGTTTCCTTTTTCTCATATATTTGGATACTAGGATTTAGGTCACATTGTTTAAGCCCAAAATTTAAACCTAATTCAAGAAAAACTTTAAACTTTACTGAATTAACCTAAGGAGCATTTGGAAGTCAATGCAAAAATTTAGAGATCTAGGCTAGAGACATGTTTCGGTGTCTATAAACCCAGAAGTTGTCACTTACTTCTTGCATTGGTATCCCGAGGGTGAAATCTCATTCCAATATGGAAGTATATCGAATATTCTCTCGTACTCTAGGGTATATCGGAGGCACTCTAGTGTGGTAAGTATATTAGAAAGCTCTCACCAACCTTTATATCAACAAGTTCAACCCCTGTAGCAGTAGGGCTAACATTGTTATCACCAGGGCCAACATTTCTAATGACAACCTTATAATCCATATGTCATGCAAATTGTTTAAACACCTTATGGTTTTCAAAGGCCTATGGCAGGTCAGTATCAACCTTACCTTAGTTAAAACCCACCTTTGTGGAGATAGCATCCACCTTTGTACGGTTAGAATACCACTCATTTGGGGAAATATCAAGCTCCTTATGGTCAAAATCCGCCACTTTGGGGGAAATACCCATTTAAAAAAGGATGGAATCTACAACATGGGACTTATCAAAGGCCTTCCATGCCTTTCAACCCGCAATTGTCATTTTTAGAAATGTTGGAATTTTCGGATGTGTTGAGGCTCACTAATGATCCAATACTTCATTCACCTTATTGGCCTCTGGTTCCCACTAAGATTCCTAGAGATTTCTCAAAGTTCGAAGGAAGGTCTAGAAAAGACCCCTAGGCCCACATTATGAATTACCATTAATGGTGTTCATCTAATTCCTAGGTTGAAGACTCTCTTCGTCTACATCTTTTTCAACGAACCTTGACAGATGTTGTCATGAAATGGTACATCAAGTTACCTCCAGGTTCCTATCAAGACTTCAATTCTTTGGTAATGGCCTTCCTTACTCACAATTGTCGGTTCGTTATGAAACTGGTACCCATCTACTTATGTCTCTGAAATATAATACTGCTACCCACATCTCTGATCACATCCATGAATGGATACGTCATTGTCACCTTATCAATTTTGATATACCTAATGAGTTGTTAACTAAATGGTTTACCAAATCATTCTTCAATGAAATTGATCTAGACATAGCAATGGGAGGTTGTGTCACTGAAGATCAAGCCATTACCCATGCCCAATATTTAGATATGGTGTATTCCCGATCCGACATGTCATATGATCTCTTGCTTAATGCTCCAAGGCCATCTACAGATCCAAAATCTTCTAAATCACCAGACATACCACATGTCGATGGTTTTATTGGATCAATGTCTCAAACTTCCAATAAATCTTCTTCGAAGCAAAAATATATTTCAAATACTACATCCAATCCTCCTTCAAAAACCTCTTCAAATTCTAGTAAAACCTTTAAGGTTAATGCAGTTCAGTCTACCATGACAGGAAAAACATCCAAAGGAAAAAGGAAGGGTAACAAAAAAGAAAAATCTGATACCCCAAAACAAGATCCTCCAAAGTCATTTGCTAATGATGCCTCCAAATGTAAGCTAAATATCCTTGCCTCATTTGTGAAGAAGATCACTATACCAAGGGTTGTCCCCATCATGCAGAAGTTAGTCGATTGTTAAAAGGCACTCAAGGGACACTGGTTGTATTGAAAGAACCTTTTATATCATAGCAGGCCCAATTAGTATAACAACCACAATCTTTTACATCTTCATGTTCTCAGGTTTACATGAGTGGAACAATGCCTATTTCTGTTGCCACCCGGTCAAATGATTATCAAATGCCTCAAAAGAAGATGGCAGAGAAAGAATCTATTGATACACCTTCTACTTCTACTCTGCCCATTTATGGTCTTCTTCATATTGAGAGACTTAGTCATGACTCTACTATTTGACCACCTCCCAAAGGCGTTCTTTGAAAATCATCTTACAATCTGAATGCATGAGTTGCCTAGCATTACAATATTGTCGAAGACTTGGCTCAAGCGCCTTTGACAATGTCTGCCTCGAAATTTATTCAAACTTATCCAACATAGAGGAAAGAATTATAGTCGACTATAGGAGGGATTAACCCTACATATTTGAATTTGATCACTTTTGACCTAGAGAATGATGTTCCTTGTCTTCCCCATCAAGTTGCATTTTTTAACCAAGTCATTATTAAAGGGAAGATGATTCATCAGACTATGATTGATGAGGGTGACTCCACTTGCATCATGTACATTTCATGTTGGAAAGCCATCGACTTTCTACCCCTCAACCAATCTCCAAACACCTTAGAAGCCTTTGCTAGTAGAGTATCTCATCCTTATGGTATTCTCACGAGTATGCCCATCACATTGGAAGGGAAAACTGTTGAGTTGGAAGTAGAATTCGTGGATGCAAATTTGAATTATAACCTTCTTCTTGGATTAAGTTGGACTCATGCTATCTTTTGTGTGGTTTCATATTTGTTCCGCATCCTTTGTTTTCCTCATGAAGGGAAAATAGTCACCATTCATCAATTGGCCTTTTTATCTTTCATTTCTTCGAATGGTAATGTGACATATGTGGGAAATACTGACATTCCTTATGAGAGAGTTGCGGTAGGTCTTTTTAAAGATTCTTCTCTTATGGGAATATTTTCCCTCCCACCTCCTCATGTCCCTTTTATCAACATGATATCTATTATTTACGATCCATCTCCTGATTAATTTTATTCTTTTGGCGATGTTATGTCACTCAACCTCATAGAACAAGCCTACCAAGCTGTTTTCTTGGCTTCAGCAACCACCTATCAAAGTCATACTACTCTTAGTATGTATCTAGATGTGTATTCACAGTCTCATTTCATTGGTTCTTGGGATTCTCCGGATCCTTTAAATGACACATTTCCTACTGATGAGAGTATCACCAAGGTTATTTTTATTAAGGAAACACCTTGTATTGATGCTCATCATCATTCCTCATTTCTTCGAAGCCTTGGTGAGATTTCATCATTTGTAGATACCTTTGTTTCCCGTACATTTACCCATCCACTTCAAACACCCATCTTAGTGCATGAAGTTTTTTCTGAGGGAAACATCAGAAGCATCACTGCTACCATGCCTATCAACATTTTTGTTAAACCAGGAATTGTCGAGAACATTCATGTGGGGGTTTCTGATTCTCCTGATGAGATCAAGATTTACACTGCCATTTCTAAGGAATTTTGTGATGTCTTTTCCTGGTCATATGAAGAAATCGATGGCATTGATCCAAGTACAGTTGCATATGAAATTCCTACTTATCCAAATGTGAATCCTATTCATCAACAACTTCATCCTGTGCACCCTAGAAAGGTCGTTGCTTTTAAGGAAGAGGTTGAAAAACTTCTAAAGGTTGGTTTCATCTACCCCATTCCATTGACAAAATTGGTGTTAAACATTGTCCTGATGACTAAAAAGCAAGGGACTATCCACATTTGTGTTGATTACCATGATACCAATCGGGCGTGTCCCAAAGATAATTATCCAACTCCTTTTATCGATCAAATCATTGATGAATGTGTTGGGAGTGAGATATTTTCTTTTATGGGTTGTTTTTCTAGCTACAACCAGATTAACATTTTCCCTCTGATCCCCTCAAATTTTAGGCCATTGTAAACTTACCCCCTTCATCATCTTTACATCAGTTGCAGAGTTTGCAAGGAAAAGCTAATTTCCTTTGTCATTTTGTACCTAACTATGTTGAGCTTGCCATTGGATTTACTGATTTGCTGAAAAAGGGGATCCCATTTATTTGGGATGTAATCACTCAAATATATTTTGATGCATTAAAGAACACTCCCATTAATGCTCCCTTGTTGCATCCACACGACTATCACTACGATTACTTCTTCAACTTGGCTGAAACCAATAGTACTATTTCCATGGTAATAGTGCAAGATGATGATGATGCAAATGAACACATGATTTACTATTTAAGTTGGAACCTTATTGATACTAAGACTCGATATGCCCATGTTGAAAAGCTTGATTTAACTGTCGTTCATGTTGTTCAGTGCTCTCACCACTATATTCTTTTATTTAAAACCATTGTGATTTCTAATTGCAACCTCATGACCTATATTTTGAATCGTTAGTTGCTAGGGGGGAAATATTCTAAGTAGATTGTTATCCTTCAAGAATTTTTTTTTGAGTTTGCTACATCCAAATCAAAGAAATCATTATTTTTCATTGAATTGATTTGTGACCTTCCCTCTACAACCACGTCTACTGCTTTTGATGAGCACATTCCTGACGAGACTCTCTTTATCATCAAAACTCTTGACCCATGGTACAGGGATATTATTGTCTATCTCTAGACCAAAATCTTCTGATTAAAGTTGTTTAATTCTAAATGTCATCGCATTCAACATCAATCCCAACCCTATCAAATCATTGGCGATACTTTGTACCATGCTAGCGTCAATTCTATCCTTCAACGATGTTTGACACTCAAAGAAGATGAGAGAGTTCTCAATGACTGCCACTTTAGGTCTTGTGGTGGTCATATGTCCAGATATGCTACTCCTCATAAAATCCTTCGTGTCTGTTATTTTTGGCCATCTATCTTTAAATATTTCATCTTAGAAATCCAAAAATGTCACGCTTACCATATTTACAACCGTAAACAATGCACCCCACCCAAACCCCTCTACTCAGTTATTATCGTTGAACCTTTATGAAATGGGGGATTGATTTCATGATATGTGTTATCATCCTAAAATTTTTGTTTCTAAAGTTTGGAAGGTTTACCTTGTTTCTAGTCATAGTCTTATAATAGGTTTTGAGTCTTATCTCAATAGTGTCATCCTCTTTTCCAAATAAAGTTTCACAGCCCCATTTCATGTCCTAGAAGCCTCACCATGTGTTTAAAATTCATATCTCAAATCATTTTGAAATTTTTTTAAAATTAGCTATGAAATTGTGGATTCTGAACTAGGAATTTTCGTAGTACGCTACGAAACCACTGAAAAAGCCTGTTTTAGCATAAAAGACTTTGTTTTCTACTTTTACTAGTCAACTTCCAGAAGGGTTCCTGAGTAGCTAAGAACTCAATTTTGAAAACTAAAAGAGGATTTTCTTCAAATTAGTTAAACTTGCACTACGAAACTGTTGAAAGCCAAGCTTTGTCTTCTAGTTTTAGCAGTCTCTTTCAAGATCAGTTTCTGGTCACAGAAAAAAGGTATTTAGGAATTCTGAAGGAGGTTTTTCTTCATCAACTCTCTAGCTACAATAACCTATCTCACTTTCTTCATAAGTGTGATAAGTTGGGAGATACTAAGATTTCTTTGAAACCCTAATTTTAGAGAATAGATTTTTCCTATTTTACAGGTGTTTTTCAAAGATAGATACTAGACAGCTGGAGAAGTGTTTTCAAAAACCAAGAGAGGTTTTTGTTCTAGATAGCATGGACTACAAAAAAATCCTTCAATTTCATAAAATATGTCATGGATGAGAAGATAAAGGCTATTTCCAACGTGCAAATTTTCAAAGATCCTAAACCTAAAACCAGGGAAACATGTTCCCTAATTTCTAGAGTTTATCATTAGCCGTAAGGTGACAACGTGGGAGGCTTCATCAAACTCGACCTCATGAGGTTGCATCTGTCAAAGAATGCATTCAATTTTTAGTTAAGGTGGTTTAGTCATAACAAGGAGTTGTACTCCTAATTGTATTAGGACTCTAGGATTGTTAGTTAATTGTCTCTTGTAATTAGTAGTCTATTTTAAGTATGAAATAGGTGTCAAGTCAAGTAAATTCGAATTCTCTTGATGAACAATGATGGAATCCATATTTTAAAAGCTATATATGAAGCAAGAGGTCGAATTAGAGAGGGGGTTGAAGACTTTTTGGTCCAGCTGTTGCTTTATGCTATGAACTATAATCAATAATGCAGAGAGGTTTTCCTGAACAGATTTGAATTCTCATGGGGTTAATGTTGTCTTGATTTATATGTTACTTTGAATAATTTGCAGTAGATCCCATTTTTGTTACTCAGAATTCACAACCATGTGCTCTAACTTCTTTTAGAAATGAGATGACTGTGTCTTTCTGCATTTTGTGAGTAAACTATATTTGAACTACTAGCAGTAAGTTTCTTTACTATTACTCAGAATTCATAACCCTATGCTCTGACTTCCTTTAGTAATGGAATTGTTGTGTTTAGCAGTAGATCTCATTGCTATTACTTGGAATTCATAGCCAAGTGATCTGATTTCCTTTAGAAATTAGATGATTGTGTCTTTCTACATTTTGTTAGTAAACTATCTTTGAACTACTAGTAGTAAGATTGATTACTATTACTTAGAATTCGTAACCCTATGCTCTGACTTCCTTTAGTAATTGAATTACTGTAATGACCTAATTTCTTGAGTGAATTATCTTTGTTTGAAAACCCCATTTGCCTTAGCTTTCATGTCAAGAAATGTTGCCACTAAATTTATTGACTTGTTGACTCCATAGCCCAATGGTAGCAAGCCTTCATCTTTCAACCTACAAACACATAAAACCAAGATAGAGTTAGCCATCTATATTATCATCAATCAATATCATTAACCTTTGAGAGAGCCCTCTCAGGCTGAGGAGGCTAAGCCTTAGCTAAAAGATTGGTTTGAAATAGTTACACTAAGATAGTCTGATCAGCAACCTATCAAGGTCCTATTTTGCTGATAACAATTTGGTGCGTCTGTCGAGAGCTTGAAGATTATTCATTCCTGAAGTCAAGTGCTGAACTTCTGAAGGTAGCAGGAGCTCAGGATGTTGTTTGAGGCTGAAACTACCTTGGCAACTCCACACATCAGATAACAAATTGGAAGATGACTCCACTGCTAGAAGATTAGTAGCTTAATGAAGTTTCAAGATAAGTGCCATTGCAAGAATGAATGGGTATGCCCCTATGAATCGGTCTCATATCCCTACTTTTCCAAATCCTATTTTAAATGTTTATTGGTTATATGATCTTCCAATATTCAAAGATGAAATGAAAGACAATTTCGCTCTTCATTTGGTAGGTTCCATATCAATGTATGTAGTCTTAAGGTTCAGTTCCCTGAAGATTGTCTCATGAAGATGTTTATGACCACTTTAGAAGGAAAAGCATGGTCTTGGTATAAAAGCTTGGAAAATGGTTCATTATATTCTCTTGCTGATTTCCATGATGGATTCTATGACATGTATAAAGAGTGTCATCCCTCCTATTGCTGGTCAAAGATTGTTGTAAATATTCTGCGAGTTGTATTCAGTATTTGGAGGATTGTTATGATGATGATGAATTCATGGATGAAGAAATTTTATAGGCTCTTCATAATGATACATTTCAACACCAAGAAGAAAGGATAACATCCCATGAAATGTAGTATGAAAATCAGCATGGGTTTACTTATGAAAATCATATTACATCCTCCGAGATTGATGTAGAGATGCAACAGACTTGTTAGTCTTTGGATCATAATGAAGATGAAAATAATTACAAACACCAAGAAGAAATACTGGAAGAAATTTTTTATAACCTTTAGGCAGAGGAAAAGGTTGATCATTTATGTAATTCCTTGCAGAAAATTAAATCAATGAATGGTCTTAATAATGAAGAAAATTACATTTTCTATGGAATCATGCAGAAAGGCAGTTAGATAGCATATCAAAGGAATTTTGTGTGGCTAAGAATCAATTGTTTGAAGATATAGAATGTTATGAGAATCATCAAACTAATCATGGTTTTTTTGACCCTATAGCTGATTACATGGAAAAGATTTGTTGTTCAGGTTTCCAATTATATTTTCATCTTGAAGAACAATTACACCTCATGTTGTCTTGGTTATTTTAGTATCTGGTTTATTTTTGCTTCAAGCATAGTCAAGAGATTCAAGAGTCAAATCAGATCGATGACTGGCTTCATTGGAAGTTTCATATTCCTTGAGCTACAAGTGGAGATTGCAGCTGATAGGGTAGGTAGGAATGTACAAATAAGCTCAGGGTAGGTTGACTGAGCTTCTGTTTCAGTAGGTGTAGTTTGAATTATTCTTACATAAACCATTAAAGGCTTGAGGAGCAAATTGGGCAGAAGTTCAGAGTTTTATTCTAGAGGATGGATAGTGGCACTGGAGCTACATGTTCTTAGTGTACCACAAGGGCACACTACTACTAGTGGAGCCATTATTATCACCCTAATTTTTTTTCTTCTAAACTTTGGAATGTTTTCCTTGTTTCTAGTCATAGTCTTATAATAGGTTTTGAGTCATCTCATCTCAATAGTGTCATTCTCTTTTCCAAATAAAGTTTCACAGCCTCATTTCATGTCCTAGAAGCCTCATCATGTGTTTAGAAGTCATACCTCACATCATTTTGAAATTTTTTGAAAATTAGCTACAAAATCGTGGATTCTGAGTTAGGAGTTTTCGTAGCGCGCTATGAAACCACTGAAAAATCCTGTTTCAGCATAAAAGACTCTATTTTCTGTTTTTACTAGTCAACTTTAAAAAGGGTTCCTGAGCATATGAGAACTTAATTTTGAAAACGAAACGAGGCTTTTCTTCCTAACATAATGAGATACAAAAACCTCCTTCAGTTGCTTCAAATTTTGTATGAGGTGGGAGAAATTTATGGTTAAACGTGCACTGTGAAACTGTTGAAAGCCAAGCTTTGTCTTCTAGTTTTAGCAGTCTTTTTCATGATCAGTTTCTAGTCACAGGAAATAGTATTTTGGAATTATGAAGGAGGTTTCTCTTCATAAACTCTCCAGCTACAATAACCTATCTCACTTTCTTCATAAGTGTTGTCAGTTTGGAGATAATAAGCTTTCTTTGAAACCCTAATTTCAGAGAACAGATTTTTCCTGTTTTACACGTGTTTTTCAAGGACAGATACTGGACAGCTGGAGAAGTGTTTTAAAAAACCAAGAGAGGTTTTTGTTCTAGACATCATGGAATAAAAAATAATCCTTTAGTTTCATAAAATATGTCATGGATGAAAAGATAAAGGCTCTGTCCCACGTGATAATTTTCAAAGATCCTAAACCTAAAAACACGGAAACATGTTCCCTAATTTCTAGGGTTTACCATCAACAGTAAGGTGACAACGTGGGAGGCTTCATCAAATTAGACCTCATGAGATTGTAGATATCAAAGAATGCATTAAATTTTTAGTTAAGGTGGTTTATTCATAACATGGAGTTGTACTCCTAATTGCATTAGGACTCTAGGATTGTTAGTTAACTGTCTCTTGTAATTAATAGCCTGTTTTAAGTATGAATAGGTGTCAAGTCAAATAAATTCGAATTCTCTTGATGAAGGATCATGGAATCCATATTTTAAAAGCTATATATGAAGCAAGAGGTAAAATTAGAGGGGGTTGAAGACTTTTTGGCCCAGTTGCTTCTTTATTCTATCAACTATAATCAGTAATGTAGAGAGGTTTTCCTGAACAGATCTCAGTTCTCATGGGGTTAATGTTGTCTTGATTTATATGTTACTTTGAATAATTTGCGGTAGATATCATTGCTATTACTTAGAATTCACAACCATGTTCTCTGACTTCTTTTAGAAATGAGATGACTATGTCTTTTTGCATTTTGTGAGTAAACTATCATTGAACTACTAGCAGTAAGTTTCATTACTATTACTCAGAATTCATAACCCTATGCTCTAACTTCCTTTAGTAATGGAATTGTTGTGTTTAGTAGTAGATCTCATTTCCATTACTCAGAATTCACAACCATGTGCTCTGATTTCCTTTAGAAATGAGATGATTGTGTCTTTCTACATTTTGTTAGTAAACTATCTTTGAACTACTCACAGTAAGTTTCATTCCTGTTACTTAGAATTCATAACCCTATGCTCTGACTTCCTTTAGTAATGGAATTACTGTGATGACCTATTTTCTTCAGTGAATTATCTTTGTTTGAAAACCCCATTTTCCTCAGCTTTCATGTCAAGAAACCTTGCCACTGAATTTATTGACTTGTTGACTCCATAGCCCAATGGTAGCAAGCCTTCATCTTTTCAACCTACAAACACATAAAACCAAGATAGAGTTAGCCATCTATATTATCATCAATCAATATCATTAACCTTTGAGAGAGCCCTCTCAGGCTGAGGAGGCTAAGCCTTAGCTAAAAGATTGGTTTGAAATAGTTACACTGAGATAGTCTGATCAACAGCCTATCAGGGTCCTATTTTGGTGATAATATGTACCCCTAGCTCAGTCAGGGGGCATGGTTATATCATCGTCGTCATTGATTACTTTACTAAATGGGCTGAGGTGATTCCCACACGCGAAGATGACGGTAAAGCTTTTGCTCAATTTATTTTTAACCATGTCATAGCTCGATTCGGTGTCCCTCAAGCCATCGTTATTGATCATGGATCTCATTTCCAAAATTACATGATGGCAGAGCTTATATCTTGGTTGGGTTTGCGTCATGACCAGTGTTGTTAAAATCATGATAATATTGCGATATTATCGTTTTGTCACGATTATTTCCTGTTGCCGATATTATCGCGAGTACTACTCACAATTTTTTTTTTATACGCGATTTTTTCCGATTTTATCACGAATCTTCGGGGTAGCGAGGTTTTATATTGAAATTTTCATTTTTTTGGCAATTCATTTGCACAGTTAGGCACACAGAGGGCAGAGAAGTGTTGGAGAGGGCTTGGAGATATTGCTTGGACAGGGTTTGGATATTTTTCAAGTGCTTAGAGGATAAAATCAAGAGGAGGATACTGATTATCTCCATAAAAACAGTATGGAGACCATTTTTTTTTCATTGTTTTTAAACATTGTTTTTGTATTTTTTGATTGTTTTTGGTTGGGTAACTTGGTATGGGCACCAATTTTTTTTTGTTTTCATTGTTTTTAAACATTGTTTTTGTTTTTTTCATTGTTTTTGGTTCGGTAACTTGGGTTTGGAATGGGGTTTATGAAATTTGTTCAATGCAATTTTTTTTTTTTTTTTTTTTGGTTGGGTTTGGATTTTGGAATGGGGTTTCTTAAATGTATGTAATTTTTTTTAGTTTTTGTACAATGTAAAAATTAAAATACTAAATTGTAAAGTTGTAACCTGTAAATACTAAATTGTAATCCTTATTTTCCCATAGGTTCACAACTTCACCGAAACACCATTCAAGTTTTCAACTTCAAAGTTCAAAAACAAAGATGCCAAGGAAATTGGATCCTTTCTGGGAATATGGTGAACCTAAAGCTCCAAATGATAGACTAAACTTGACTTGCAAGTTGTGTGCCCACACTATGTCTGGGGGGTGTACAGATTGAAGTATCACCTTGCACAAATCCCTGGATTTTATGTGGGGCCTTGTTCAAATACAAATCCTGAACTCATCCAAAGAGCCATGAAAGAATTGGAAGCTTTAGACCAAAATAGAGAGGCCAAAGAAGAAATGAAAAGGAAACTAAAAAAGTCAGTTGAAGAAAGTGGCACTGGTTCTACTGCAACATCAACCAATCTGGTAGCTGCCACATCATTTTTTGTTCCTCGAACCATACTTGGTTCACATTCATCTATCATTTCAATGCTAAAAAGAACTGAGAAAGAACAAGCTGACAAGTTGTTGGCAAAATTTCTCCTCTGGAGTAATATTCCTTTCAGAATTGTAAGGAATAATTCAGCTTTCCAACGTGTTGTTGATGTTATTGCAAGTGTTGGCCCAGGGTACAAAATCCCTTCTTATCATGATTTCACAGGCCGAATTCTTCAAAATGAAAAGCTTGACTGTACCCAAAGATTGGAGGATTTTAAGGCATCATGGCACAAATAGGATGCACTATTATGTCAGATGGTTGGTCTGACCAAAGGGAGAGAACCCTTATAAACTTCTTGGTTAGTTGTTCCAAGGGAACTATGTTTAACAAATCTAATGATGCATCTGCACAAATCAAAGATTCAAGAACTTTATGTGATTTGCTAGATGTGTTTATTTTGGAGGTGGGTGCAAAAAATGTTGTCCAAGTCATAACAGACAATGCTGCAAATTATGTTGTTGTTGGCAGGATGCATATGGACAGGCATCCTACTTTATTTTCGACACCTTGTGCCGCACACTATATTGATTTGATGTTGGAGGACATAGGGAAAATTCCCTTTGTCAAAGATATTGTTGATTCATCCAAAAGCATTACAAAATTTATATATAACCATACATCTGTGCTTAGCTTGATGAGAAGATTCACCAAAAAAAATGAGTTGGTGCACCCCACCATTACACAGTTTGCCACCAGTTTCATATCTCTTCAATCCCTCTTGAATTCTATGTGGGATGTGAAGACAATGTTTCTTTCAAAGGAGTGGTGTGCTTTGCCAATGAGCCACAAACCAAAGGGAGAGGTTGTACGCAAACTAGTTTCATACCAGGAAGACTTCTGGGTGGGAGTGTAGGAGGTGTGTGCCATTACTAAACCTTTGGTAAAGGTTCTTCGGTTGGTTGATGGTGAGAAGCCCGCAATGGGCTATTTGTATGAGGCCATGGACAGGACCAAAGAAGCCATTTAGGCCTACTATGATGATAAGGGAGATGATGGGTTTCAGAGACAACTCCTCCTATGGGGATTGATTGATGAGTGATGGAACAACACACTCCATTGTCCCATACATGCTGTTGGGCTTTTCTTGAACCTCACATTTTCTTAGGCATGTGGGTTTGTATTTGATGCTAAGATCATGGATGGATTCCTATCTTGTGTCCAGAAGATGGTATAATCTCTAACAGATCATATAGAGATCTCTAAAGAAATTGAAACATATAGGATGGCAGGTGGCACATTTTGCTTTGAGATGGCTGTCATTGATAGGACGATTAAAATGCCAGTTATTTTTTAGTTTGTAACTTTGTTTCAAATTTCATTGTCTCTTCAAATTCCATTTTTTTGTTATGTTTATTTAAAATTTTATTTGTAATTTTGTTGTAGATGCATGGTGGATAATGTATGGTGGCAGGGTACCCCTTCAGCAAAAGCTTGCCATTCGCATCCTAAGCCAAACATATAGCCCCTCAAAATGTGAGTGCAACTGGAGTGTATTTGAAAAAATATACAACAAGAAGTGCAACAGGTTAACACTTAAACATTTAAAACATTGCAAAATTCCAAATAAATCTTTGAATTCATTAAACAGTATTATTTTTATAATTATTAATTATTATTTCATTATCTTTGTATAGGTTGGAGTCCCAGCGAGTTAATGACATGGTCTACGTCTACTAGAATCTTCGATTATGGGTGAGGCAACTTGAGAGTACACCTGACATGGAGGACATCTCATTGGATGGGACTGACACCACTGTTGCATGGAGGGTTGAGGCTAAGAGGCCTCTCATGGAGTCTACTGATGATTGGTTAGTACAGGATGTAGTGGAGGGGGAGGAGGAACAGGAGGAGGAGGTGACACCATCTACCTGGGCTACCCCTGCCACCAGTAGAGGACGTGTTATACCTCCTATAGCTTCTACTTCTACTTCTTCAGTTTCTAGAGCACATCAAACTCCACTGTCGACTCCAGTAGCATGAGCACAAGCATCTACATCTAGAGGGAAAGGGAAAGTTGTAGCATTTTCTTGCAAAAGGGGCAAAGGAAATCAATATGATTAGACTTTAGTTATTTTCTTCATTTTATTGTATATGACATTATGACATGATGAGATACGTTATTATATTTTTGTTGATATTTTAAGGCTGAGTTGCGACTCAGGAGTCAAGACTTACTATTCAGGACATGATTCAATGTTATGTGTGATTTTAGCAGTAGAAATGATCTTAAACATATTATATATCAGTTATTTTATCATATTTATTTGTCAATGTATTTATTTTATGTTGTAGATCGTTTAGATATTAAAAAATATGAAAAAAATGAATATTTTAGTACCAAATGATTTTTTCCTGATTATTTCCGATTATTTCCCGATAATTATGATTCTTTCTGATTTTTTCCTCGTGCCAATATTATCCTGATAACGACTAATGCAACATTGGTCACGACAACTCAACCCCCTATTATCCATAGGCTACTGGCCAAGTTGAGGCAGTCAACAAATTCTTGGTTATTATGCTTCAAAGCACTATTGGGATGCATAAATCAAATTGGCATCTTATCCTATTTTAGGCTCTTTGGGCTTACCGAACTACGGCTAAGACTACCACTAGATTAATACTCTTTCAGTTAGGGTATGATCTAGAGGAAAATCTTCCAATTGATTGTGAAATTCATTCATTGAAGCTAGTCATTGAATTACTCTTGGATACCTCACCTAAAAAGGAATGTTTACTTTACCTTCTCGATGAAACCTACCACTTTGTAGCATTAGTAATTGAGGCCTAGAAAAAATGAGTTAAGGCTCAATATGATAAAGTTGTTTCACCTCGTGTTTTTTTTAAGGTGACTTGGTCTTACTTTATGATAAAGCCAATAATAAATTGGGAGCTGGGAAATTCGAATCAATGTGGCATGGGCCTTACATTGTTCAACAAGTTCTAGAAGGAAATTATTTGGCTAAGCCCTGAAATGAGCCTTACATGAAGAAGTATTATGCATGATTTTCCGTGTAAATATTTACGTACATTAGTGTGCATTTTCATTAGTGTGTAGTGTGATTTTGGTGTGTTATTTTTCTTTTACAAATATTTTCCTTTGCTTACCTCATTCTCTACTTGGTTTGCAAATGTCATCCAACCATTATATTGGTTTTGCTGATGGTGCTCGTTGTGGTACACATAATCTATCTTTTGTTGCATGAGCAATCTATGACCCTAATGGTGAGTTAGTGAATTTGCAAGGTATGTGTTTAGGTTGGATGACTAATAAGATTTCCGAATATAGTGTGGTTATCGAACTTTCTTCAGAATTCATCGCTCTTAGCATTAGAGAGTTAATCCTAAAACTTGATTCACAACTCATTGTACTACAACGTAATGGACAATATTAAGTTAGAAGCCCTCAAATTTGAGAATCTATTTGTGAGTTCATTTATTGGAATAAGAATTTTATTTTATTACTTATCATCACATTCCAAGAGCATGAACCATATTAACAGATGCATTGGCTAACTATGTGTAGCTAGACATATACGACACTTGTAAATCATAAGAAATCACACATCGATATGGTAATTGAAAACATATATATAATATACTATATATATATATATATATATTATATATATATATATATATATATATATATATATAGAGAGAGAGGAGAGAGAGAGAGAGACATAGATAGATAGATAGATAGATAGAGAGTTTGCAAAAGAGTTTGCTACATCAAATAACAAAAATTGTGTTCCAAGAAACATGGATTTACTAGCCTACATAGTGCATATAGTAAGCTAGAAGTTAGCTATTCACCCACATGGTGCTCATGATAGCACAATACATCCCTAATCACTCAAACTAGTATTCGATGTAGTCTAGCAAATACTCCTATTGTGTGCCTCTGATAGCGTAATGGCACTACATCGATCAAGGCATACTCTGGAATCCCCTTAGTAAAGCTTTCTAGGTTTCACTCTACCTCGACAATGGAACCCACTCCCTCTACATATGGGGGAGCGTCCTCGATTTGGCTTGCCACTCATATAGGTATTGGAGAAACCCCTGGAGGTCTCTTTGGTCCAATATCTAACAATATTATATGTCGAATCTGAGTACACATAAAACAAAATGACATAAACTTCAAAAATAGTTTTTTACCTGAATCAGTCCACTATTCCCCTGGAGGAAGTGGAATATATGGATCTCCTCATAAATCTATCCTTGCATATGCCCAATCATCAAGCATGATTAGCTGATGACACAACCATCTGGAGAATGATGGAGGGAATGACATATGTTGACCGCCTCCATGTTGTGGCATCAGCTCTCCCCATCTGAGAAAACGTGGATCTCAAGGTGCTAGTGGATCCATTTCTAGCCACTGATAACAAACTAATGGCACACATTCCAAGATGAACGTCACTAGATTAGATCCAAAACCAAATTGTTTCAAATTTCCCCTCTTGCACTTAGTTAATTGGCACTTAATGTATGCCATACCTTCACACCAGTTGAATACCATGAGATTTAGGCATTCAATCGCGTACTGGAAGTGATACTCTGATGCTTCATGCAATGCTTGTGCCCTTGCTATTCATTCCATATTATGTAGGATAGTTCACAATCGAATATTGGTGATGGATTTTATGCCAATCTTCACTCTATTACCCTTTTTGGCTCCTGGACAATGCCTTGCAATGAGCATGTTTGTTCTTTCTCCTCCATAACATTATCAAGATAACTGCGCTCGTTGTCCCTTTCTATCCAACCCAGTAATGAAGCAGATGTCAGTGACCTTTGTTTCAATATCTTGATCTCCGAACATAAATAGTTGACAATCTACATCCCACCAATTGGTTAGGTGCTCCAATAACTTGGGTTGTTCTCTAATCCCAGGAATCATGAATAATTTGAGTAGTCCACATGCTTGAAGGGCATCGATACAGTCTTCATCCTATATATCCTGATGGTCTTTAGCTTCATGATCCCTCTCTTTCCCTTCAATCAACATTTTGGACTAGTTTTTCTTAAAAACATAAGCAAGAGAATATTTCATGAGCATCCATGGAGAGAAAACTCAAGATTAACTATTTTTCATGGAGCACTTCATTTCAATTTTTTTTTACCTTGGCAGCAATGCATCTTTTTTGGAATTTTTTCACATTACCAGTGTGGGTGGCTAACTGGCCTCAGGATCAGCAGCACGAGTCTGATAGGTGAAAGCTGCGCTAGTCACCCACGATGTAAATTTTTGAAAAATATTCCTCACAACCTACCTTATGGATGGAAATGCTTAAAATGACTTCCAAAATGAAGACAAAGTACAAATCTGTTATCTGTAACAAACAACTCAACAAATGGTGTCCTAGATTGCTTGTACTCCTTGATTGAAAATAGAGATCAAATGAGGTAAAAATTCTCCCACAAATGCAAATTAGTAAAATGTTAAAAATGACTTATTGTTTTCCTTATTTATAGTTTTTAAATAATATTTTTACCAAATTAGCGCTTATTTCACTCATTTTTTAATATTTTTCCTCGAAACTGGTAATGTGTTTTTCCTTGTGTAGTGAAAGGTCATATCTTCTCGATAACAGTGGTTTACTTTGACTGATTCAATGAGATTTATTTTATCACTTTTTCAGACTTATTAAAAATAAACGAAAACATGACCCCCTAGAGTCATCTTTAAGCTCTTTTCTAACTCTCGAAAAATGAAAAGTTTTTTGAGTACTTGTCATTTCGAACTTGTAAAATTAAATAAAATGATGTCTATTGAGTATAAGTTTAACCTTTTCCATACTAAGATAGACTATTGTACAAAAAAGGAACACCTTAGTCGAACATGGCTAGGAGCTTCTCTTGGATATTATTTTCTACCTTTTCGAGTTCAAGAGACAATTTACAAAAAGGGACCTTTGGATTTTTATTTTCTGCTTATTTTTCAAACTCTCTAAACATGAAAATCATGTCAAGTTCCACCTCCGTTGACCTCGTAAAACTTAAACAATGCAGGACTTATCACCATGACAAAACTGAGTTCCTCCTTCCTTGGGCTCGTAAAACATACTAGGACGGATTCATCTGAAGGGTGAACTTATATGGAAAGCATATGTTATCCCCTTCAATCTTACGATAAAAAATATATGGGGTACTCACCATAAATGGTGTGGGAAAAAGTGAAAGTGACCATCTTTTGTATCTTGTAAAGGCAACATGTTGCTCTTGAACATGACACTCATCTTTTACTTGTGTCAAGTTTGGGATATCCTCCCTTCATCACTTTCCTTCCTGGGTTTAGGAAATCCATTTTGCCTCTCATCTGATCATACTATTCCGTCATCATAACCTCTGATCCTATGCTAATTCAAATGATGCCAAACTTTGAAGTCGTGTCATTGATATCCGTACTTGTTCACTCTTCTACATCCTTTGTCCCATGTTGATGAGGTCGGATTCATTATGGCCCTCCTTCAATGGATCACTTCTCATCACTCATTATTTCAGAATATGATCTAGAACTCGCTTCCACTACCTTAGAAATTGCATGCCACAATGGCAAGCTCTTCACATTTGACAACAAGTTTACGTCATTGACCTTCGATTGAATGATTTCATGGGTGTTCGACTTCAGTTCCATTATTCACATTCGTCAATTATGTTGATTGTACCTTGAGAGCCGTTTTCATTATTGGTGGTTTCTCTCATGTCTTTTAATAGTTTACATCATTGACCAATAATCAGGTGGTTTTCTATCATGTTTGACTTCGGCACATCTATTCACATGTTAGAATTCATACATTGATCAGGTCAAGATGGAGCACAAGACCCTGGATTTTGTGTGATAGAATATAGATTTCATGTATCTTTTAGTCATTCATGATTATATACATGTTTCTTCTGGACAAATGGCTACGACCATACCGTGGGTCCATGTTCATGATCCTTTCTATACAGATGGTTACCACCATACCGAGGATCTTTACACATGATTAATTTTATACATATTGCTACGTCCATACTATGGATTCTTGTATTATTATATGCATATTCTTGTATTATTAGCCCTAATAATTAGATATGTATATGTATATGCTTGATTTGCAGGTCTCCTGACAATGTGGTTCTCATCCTTACACTGACTTGTAAAGAACCTCAGCCATCACTCCCTGTTCTTCCTTCATAATTTAGGGGGCATCTACTATGCAGTATCTTGTCATGTCTCCTATTCACTTATCGTGGTATATCCGAGAGTGCAAAAACATTGACTATTATGAAGAATATCCATCGTGATATATAGACTGAAACCTCCCTAAAGAATCAAAGCAAAGCTTCCTTGAAATCATTCTAGAGAAAGTTGCCTTAAAACCTAATTTTTGGCATCAACATGTTTTGCTCCACTACCTACCCATGCTAATGGTAGGTTGCTCAGTTAGACACTCGCACTGCCAACACAGATTTTCATATGAAAACTTGCATTGAACTCCTTCTGGAAGGCTTTCCCTAACTAGAGGAGAATCTTCGTTCACTAGAACCTTCGAGAACAATGAGATGGATATTGGTTGTTGTTGATATGGTTGATCTCTCTCATTTGGGTCTCTTGATATTATCGTAATGGGCTTTCCCTTTGAGATGTGGACCTTCCACCCTCTTTTGTGGATCCCTAACTCCCTCTCCCTTTCTATAAATTCACCTCCTTCCCTTCCGAAATGGTTGGTCATTGATTTTTGCATCCCTATACTGAGATTATGTTTACATGCTACCCATTATAGCTTCAAGAAGCATTGATTGAGGAGTATTTTCTTGGAATTGGACATCCACCCAAAGGGAGGCCTCAACATCAAGGTATAGGTTATATGCTTCCATTTTCATTTTCTTAATATATACATTTGATCTTCACTTTCCATAATTGTATAAATATTTATGTGATTAGCTTAATGTTCCTTGCTCTGTTAAGTAGTTAATGCTTGATATATGTAATACATGCTCTTGTGTACTGTATGGTACTTTGATCTTCCTTACAGATTTATGGATGTGAATAATGACTTAGGAGTGAAGCCTGGATTGAAAGATTCAAAGCCATCTCTAAAGAACAAGCGATTAGCATGAGAACGAGGTAGGTTCCTCTTTCTTATTTCATTTGTCAAGCATAAGCTAGGAACGTAAGTATTAGATTGTTTGGTTTGTTGCTAGACCCACTCATTGGACTAGAGGGATCACCTCTGTCTGTAGAGGGTATTTTCCTTAACAAAAAGCCTCCAAATGTTTGACCTTTTCCCTGCAACTTGGACTATGTAGTAGCGTACAACAACTAGCAGCTTCCGACAGCTGGTTTTCCTAGTCGAAGTTTGGTTTTCCTTGTCACCTTAGACTCCCCCAAACTCGCATTCACTTCAACTTCAAACTTCACACCTTTTCCCAGCTACAAGATAATTTCGCACTTTTTCCCACCAACAAGAGAGTTAGAACTTGTTGAGAGAGGGATGCACTGAACGAATTCGATGTGCTTCCTTTTATAGGCTTCTTGTGGGGTCGAATAGGGTCTTAGGCCGACTTGATTTTCCCTTAGGACAAATTCTATATGATTAAATGCAAGTTGTATGGAGAATGAAGAAACCCTCAAGGGTCTTCCCGAGACCCTTGGCAGACTCTAAGATTATCTGCAACTGTCACAAAGCTACATGCATGTCCATAATCAATAACTAACTATCAAAAGTAAAACAGATTCATTACCTCGAGTCTCCATGTAGATTTGCTAGAGAGCACAATGCATCTACTTGGAAGCCCTCTGAGCCGACTCCAGATCAAGTCCTGCACATAGAAGAGACAAGCATAATCATAACATAAAACCTTGACAATTAATGCATGAATATACAAAAGACATCTAGTTACACATAACTAAGCTACTCATGCTAAAAGCATTGAACAAACAAACAAATGAATGATAGTACCAACAACACGAAGTAGATAGTACAACTACATTTCTATATTAATTTTGAAAGAGTGATTACAACCGTGGGTTGCATTAGCCTTCCCTTACCCCTCCAGCTCCTTTTGCTCACTCTCTCTCCCTTCTTACAAACTTCTTATGCTTAGATTTGAGGCTATGCTCGAAAATCAAGTAATCTATCCTTTCAAATGATCTGACCTCCATCATAAGAGCCCTAGCTCTACTTACGTAGCATTCGAGATTAGGGTTGCCAAGTTTCTCCATGAGTTTCCTTAGGTAAAAGCAATGATGTTGCCATGCTTTTGAGCTATTTCCCATTGGCCTCCTTCATTAGGATTAGAAATCCCTCAAATAAGTCTAACTTTGATGTTTCCTTCCTTTTATGAGTAGATTTAGGAGAGAATATAGATATATTTCTGAGTCAATTCGCTCTTTTGACCTTTACTTCCTCATCAGGGTTCACTAACGTTGTCCTTAAACTAACAAGTAGAGTTAGTTGGGTTGCTAACACTCCCTTAGGCTTACAGAGAAGCTTTATAAAGTATGTTGTCAGTGTATAGGTAGTGTTATTGTGGAAAAAATGCTTGTGAACTTGGTCATTGCTTCAGCCATCATGTCTTTCCCCTCTAAGATGAAGAGGAGGTAATTTTGTTGTATAACAGATGCCCCCTAAAGTGTGAGATCAGAGGCTGCGACAATGGCTAAAATACTTTACTTAACTGTTATTTTTCTTCTTTGGAAAAAAGAGAGAAAGGATCATAGCTTCTGGCAGTACGAGAAACCTGATACAACACATATATATAATACAACCAAAATCATGTCCTAAGTCGGGCATTCCCATGCTCAGTAGCTATGTCAGAGTGATTTTCTCATAATAGAGATATGACGACGCTGGTTGCCGATAAGCACAATGTGGATCTGGTGTCATAATAGGATCATCTTGATGAATTGTCTCGAAAAAACAATATACGCAACTTGGGAGAGGAAAAAAGGGTGAGTGATGCAAGCCTCTACCCAAGGTCTTGATTTCCACTTCATCGAATAGCATAGATTGATGCATGTGAATATATGCATTGATGTCGAACATGCATTAAATTATCTGATTACTAGTCAATAATGCAGACCGTTAAAAGATGTGAGGGAGGCCATCAATAATGGTGATGGTCTCCAAGATGCACAATACAATCTAGCGAGTGTGAAAAATGTTTTTTGTCGTTGAACGCTCGTAGAATCGCTTAACCAGGAGCCAATAATGAGAACCCCTATTCAAACACAAGGTGACCTGCCACTAATGTCTACAAGTACTAAGGCACTAAATGTGTTTCTGGGTTGTCTTCCTAGATAGAGTGTTGAATTCAATAGGAAGATACCTATCGAAAGGTAGGCAATAATGTGGCCTACATCAATCTACACAAAAAGGGACAAGAATGGCTTTGTTATTTAAGGAATCTTTGAGCATTGGGTCAAAATGATAGAGGGCATGATGAAAGGATGTGCTTGATGGGTTGATTGAGGAAATAAAAGGTTAACCCTTGAATAATAGAAGGCACAACAATGGTTTTAACCATGCAGCACGAGACACATGAACACCAAAGAGTGTTAGGATACAAAGATGCAAGAACATCGAGGTATTAGGCTAAACTCATAGGATGGTTTCACATTGAGAGGCTGTCACAAGGAAGGTTTATCTGAGGGAGTGCCATGTTCAAGGGAACGACTACTACCAAACCATGTATTCTAATATTGAATACAGTTGTATTGCCTACTTTTCCCCGTGATTATTTTAGTGAGTCCAGACAGGTAAACTCATCGATCTTTTCATATTTTAAGAGTCTGAAAAGGACTGCAAAAAGAGTGACTCTATGCCCTATTTTATTAGTTTAATGAGTCTAAACGTGTAAACTTATCGATATTTTCATGTTTGAAGAGTCTAAAAAGGATCATAAAAAGAGAAACTCTATACCTTGTCTGTGTAATTTAATGAGTCTAGATGAGACAACTCAGTGGTCTTTTCATATTTAGAGAGTATGAAAAGATCATAAAGAATGACTCCAGGGTGGCCCCTTTGTCATAGTTTTTAACCAGGTGCGACAAAAGTTTAATAGTATACCCAGATCGATTACTTTTCTGTGAGTTAATCTATTGAGTCCAAAAAAAGAGAAATCTATGCTCAATAGATGTTGACCTCATTTTCTTATGAGTATAAGGAGATGGACTAAACTAATTTTCATCGTGAATTTTTAATGAGTCACACGACAACAAACTCAATACCTTCACCAAATTTTAATGAATCAAATGAAGAAAAATGAAGGTATCTTTTTTAGTTTAGTGAGCAAGGAAAAAGAGGTAAAAGAACTGCTCATTCCTTCTTCGTAGGTTTAGCAAGCCCGAAGAAGGGAAAAACTTGGGGATTTTTTGATTTATGGACCTAGCCATAAGGGTTGCAGTGTTCTTGCCTCCAAGAGGTTGTGTTTTTTATCATAGAGCAAAAAAATATCTCCCTCTTGGTCAGAACAAGGCTTGACCATTTTGTTGTACTATGGTTTTACCTGACGCTTATGGGCCTCGAGTGCCAATTCAACATCTTGATGGGTTTCATCCAATTGATTTAGGTATAGCAGGCACTCTTCTTCAGCCATAGTGTCAGGCAAAATTTCAACGGTGATTTGTAGGGAAGGAATCTGAACCTCAATTGGTAAAACTGCTTCCAGGTCATAAGCTAGTTAAAAAGGTGTAAAGCCAGTAGCAGTCTTAACTGAAGTTCGTTATGCCCATAAGACCAAATATAACATTTGATGCCAATCAGTTTATGATTCCCTACTAACCTATGGATCATGGTCTTTAAGACGCCATTGATAGCCTCTACTTGACCATTAGCTTGGGGGTAGTAGGAGAATGATTGATCCTAGAGAAAACCTAGCAGCGATGTTAAGTCAGACATCATGTGATTTTGAAAATGAGACACATGGTCTGTAACGATCGTGTGGGGTACACCGAAGCAACAGATGACTTGATTAGACAAGAATAGTGCCACAGTTTCCCCATTGGCCTGTAGGTAGGAAGGGCTTCAACCCATTTCGTGAAATAGTCCACAACTACAATGATATAGTTGTGTCCAGTAGAGGAAATGGGATTGCAAGTTACGAAGTCCATCCCTCATTTGGAAAAGGGGTCAATGGAGACAACCAAGTGTAGTAGGGTTGGAGGAGCGTGCATTTTCTTTTTGAATCCTTTACAAGGATGGCATTTCCAAATTTCCTTGACACAATCTTTGAAATAGGTCAACCAGTAGTAGCCTGCACGCAAAAATTTCTGTGTAGTAGATATGAGAGAAAGATGACTACCACATGCCCCAACATGGCACTAATTTAAAATGTGTTCTACCTCTTCATGAGTGAGGCAATGTCAAAGAAATTTATCTACACCACGATGATATAACGTATTGTTAATCACTAGATAATGTCGCGCTTGGTGGTAGATGCAATGACAGTCACTTGACGATAGCTCGAGGTGGAACCATTGTGCTTGGAGGTAGACAAGAATGTCATCATACCAAGAGTCAGTAGTGTGGATAAGATAGACAGCCTCATCTGGAAGATGATCATGGGCTATCTTGTTAGGATTGACAATGGGAAGATTCAAGAAAAGTTCGGTGAAGATTAAGGAGTTCTTCACCTTGGAAGTAGTGAAAACCAAATCAAATTGTTGGAGGATCATGATCCATTTTGAATATTTTCCTCCAATTACTTGATGAGAAAAAATGTGTCTCATGGGTTCTCCAAGGTGATGGTAGTAGTCTGTCACAGCAGTATGTAGTGTCGGAATCAGTTGACAGTAAAGACGACTGCCAATGACAATATTTCCACATGTGAATATCTGAGTTCAGGCCCAACCAAGCCTTTTGCCTTTTGACAGATAACATATCACATGTTCACTCCAATCATCATGAGTTTGAACCAAGACCATTCTGAGAGAGGATGGCGAGGCTTCCAAGTATAGAAGAAAGTCGTGCCCATAATTGGGAGCACTAAGGAGTGGGGTTGATATAAGTGCCCTTTTCAGGCATCAAATTATCGTTGAGCTTGATCATCCCACAAATACAACACTCCCTTCTTAAGTAGGCGCATAAAGCATTTCGTCAACTCAACATAGTTTACCATGAACCATCGTAAAAGTTTGCTTTCCCTTACAAATGTTGGATCTGCAGAATGGATTGTGGTTCGGGCAATTTAGTAATTGCCTTTACCTTTTCAGGATCAACCCTAATCCTATACCTAGAGACAATGAATCCAAGTAAGCATTTAGACTCGACAAATAAAATGCATTTATGCAGATTTAGATGTATGTTATAAAACTGGCACCTAAGAAAGATGGTTATTAAATGATTTAGGTGTTGCATTCACTCCTTGGAATGGGTTGGAAGGTCATCCAAGTAAGCTTGAACGATATGCCTGATATCATGAAATCCATAGTCCATGGCTCTTTGAAAAGTTGCTCCATCATTCTTTAAACCAAATGAGAGTTTTTGATAGGCAAAGATTCCCCATGGGCAAACAAAGGAAGTTTTGTGCTAGTCTTTGTGTTTTATAGCAATCTGGTTGTAACCTGAGAATCCATCCATGAATGAAAATGATTCACAACCGGTACAGTCGTCAATGATTTGGTCGATGAACAGTGTCAGATAATTATCCTTGGGACACACAGTGTTCAAGATTTGATAGTCGACACATACACTAATGGTTCCTTCTTTCTTGTCGACAGGAACCAGATTGGAAACCCATTCTGTTAAAGGAACAGGATAGATGAAACCAGCATGTAGCAACTTTTCCACCTCATTTTTTATGGTTACCATTTTGCGGGGATGGACCTGTCAAAGCCTTTGGTGGACGAGTTTAGCATTATTGTATATCTTGATCTCATGCTCTACAATAGATATATCTATGCTAGGAATTTCCTTATAAGACCAAGTGAATACATCATGGAATTCCTTAAAAAGGAAAGTGAAACTTGCAATTTCCTTAGGATTGCAAACTGCTCCAATCTGGATGTTTTCCACGATGCCTGTCATGATAGAAATATCAATGGGAAATGTCTTTGAAATATTGTCCATGTTTCCTTCCAATTCCAAAGTTTGGATAGTCATATATAGTGAGAAACGATTTCTAGTATGTCAGGTGACAGGATTTGAAGAGGCATCATGTCTGAATAAGATATCAAAACACAATAGTGTGTGTCCTCCCAAGGTCACTCTTCTAAACTCATGATTTCTCTAATAGCTTCGTCCATAAGTAGGACTTGATTGAGTGGATTGAAATAAGGAGAAGTTATAGAAGGGGAAGTGGTATCGTTGGTCGTAACCAAAGTGACTGGAGATTCCGACACAGATTGAATGGCTTGGTAGGCCAATTTAGCTGGTGACTGCGGCATATGTTCGTTGTAAGTGTCAATGTTTGAAGGAGCTGGTAGGATCCATGAATCAATTGGTTCTTGAGGAATGGATGAAACCATATTGACCATCTATGGAACCTTTGGTGGCTGAAGAGGGAAGCAACCCATCATGGAAGAAGACTTCAGTAGACTAGTACTGATATTAACGACAGAGTCAGGTACACCACCCACTAGGGGTACACAGCCACTTGGTAATGGGAAATAATTAGGGGTGCAAAAGGACAACTGGTCAACTGTGACTACCTTTCCATCCAATGTAATTAGGATGATGTGAAAGATAGTAGACATAATGGCTGTCATGGCATAAGCCCAACTACGACCCAGCAAGTTATTATAGTCAAGATTTTTATGTATGACTTTGATGTCCACTGTTACCATTTTCCCATGCAAGGTGATGGGGTAGCTGGCTAGGTAACCTTTTGGGATGAAAGTGTGGTCGTCGAAAGCTTTAAGGGAATTCAATGGTAAGGATAGGGTTGGAGAACCCAAAGCAATCCATCATGAAGCTAACATGACACAAGTAGAAGCACCTTCATCGATGACAGTTCTATGTATACCTTTACCTTTCGAAAATATTTGCACTTGAAATGCAAGCTAGTGAGCAAGGAGAGGTTTACACTTTTCCATGTCGAAAATTGCAAGCATGGAATCCTATGGGTCGATACCACCAATGGCTAAAGCAAAGCTTTCCTTTGTGCTGGACATGTTTGTAATACTTCGAGTGCCGACATAGCTGATGGCACTTGTGCCAAGTCTTCTACAATGTTGTAGTTTTGGGTGGAAAGTGCAGATGTATTGTACGTTGTACGTTGAAGTGCCCTTTTATGTGGGTGAATCACAAGGTCAGCAACTGGCCTTTCAATGTGAAGATCGTTAGGTAGCAGTGGGTTTTGAATTGAGGAGGGTTCCTCTACATGAGCAACAGGAGCTCCACATGATTTGGCTCTGGTTTATAGATCTACCATTTTAAAGGTGTAAATAGTAGAGTGTCCTTCACCAGCTGAAGAATCTTGCGAACCACCATTACCCCCTTGTGGGGCTTGGGGTTGGTTTGCAATAAGGTGTTTCTGTTGCTGAGCAAGGAAAGTATTATTCAGGACAGTGGGGGTCCTACCAGTATCCATTTTAGCAATGAAATCTGTGCATTCCTAAAGAAGAAGAAGTGATGTCATGTGGTCTTCAGCATAGATTTTGCGAGGGAATCTCACGAGTTTATCCTTTCCATCATTAGGAGTCACAATAACATTCTTCTATAGGTTTTGTTGCTTTGTTGAATACTCCTCAAAAGGAGCAATCATTTTCTTATTCTTCTTGTTCTTACCACCAGGTTTTTGCATAGACTGCACAGATTTTATCTCGATGGTAGGCCAAGTAGTCGGTTTGGTAGAGTGGTCCTGTGACATCTAGGCAATGTGACTGCTGAGTTGTTTTATAGCAGCCTCGAAGGTTGGGCCGCTAATCCCATCGGTGTGTGTTCTAGGTTGCTGAGTAGCAGGAGCATTGGAGTTGCGAGGGGCATTGGGAATTACATTGTATAGAGTGCCAGACTGTGAATATATCATATCTAAGTGTTGGACACAATGTATGGATTGGTCTTCTATGATTGCACCACCTAAGGCGACATCCTTAGCGATTTGGGGGAGTAGAGGCTTGCAAAACCAATCCGCTAAGAGATAGTCTGGGAGGGGAGCTTTGGCTAACCTCCACCAATGTCTCCATTCATGTAAATGATCAGAGATGTGAGTGGCGGTATCCTGATCAAATGAAGTGAGGAGTTTCATACCAGTTTCATAGAGGATGTCTAGTTGTAAGTGCTTTAAGAATTCCATCTCTAGAGCACCAAAGGTATTGACTGATGTGTGTGGTAACTCAATGTACCACTTGGCTGTGTTTCTAGTAAGGGTGTAGGGAAAAAGACGTAACCAGATACTATCATCCATCATGGAGTTAGAAACACACCAAAGATGATAGGTGGTGATACGGGTACCTGGATCTCCCCTTGTTTCCCTTCGAACATAGGGATGTATGTCGGTATTTTATGTTGGATTGGCTGCCAGAGTAAGTTGTGATAGATGGGGTCATTTGTAAGTTTGTACAAGTCGGGGATATCAAGTGTTTCCAAGAAAGGCAGAGTGTGTGATGCCCCTGAATCGGACCAAGGTGATGACATATGACTTGAGGATCCTTGCGGTCCTCCCATCATGTGATTCCCAATATTATACACAGGTTGCATCGTATAGTAGTTGCCTTGGGGTAGGGTATTGTAATGTGGATTTCCATAGGGATTGTTAGGCTAGGGTATAGAATCTCCCCCAAGATAAGCAGTGTGCCCTTGACTCATTTGAGGTTGTGAGTAGGGTGCCCCTATGGATTGATTGGGACCTCCTTGAGGATTCCCGCCTGCCAGAGAACTAACCATATGTCCTTGACTGGCATAAGGAGTGTTCATGTCAATCAGTGATTGACCATGCATGCCTGAAAATGGAGGGGGAATTGTTACAGTCCCGATCGGTATATGTATATTGGGAGTGCCCCCAGATACTTGAATCTGGGGGTTGCAACTATACAAAGGATGCCAACCATATTGTTGGTTGAGGGGACCCATGTTAACTGTGCTATATTGAGCATTATAAGGAGCATTGTATGTAGCACTTTTTGAAGGTATAGAGTTTGAAACTAAAGAGGGTGGAACCCGGAATAAACTGGGTTCCACTCATGGAGGGTGTCATTTTAGGCGTTGTACCTGGGAGAAATGGGATAGCATGGTTTTCCATTAAAGGTGTGGTAGTTACTGTCAAATGGGGAAGTGGGGGGGAAACAAAAGTTTCCAAAAAGTACCACGACCCATTAGTCGTCGACGAGATGGGTGGAAGTGTTCCAACTAAAGACAAAGGAGGTAGAGATGCAACGAGAACCAAGAGTGGGCCTAACGGATTCGTGATCAGAGGATTGTATGGAGGAAGAAATCCTACAGTAAAGAAATCCTCTGGTAAGTTTGAATCTTCATTTGTCCAAACTGATTTTGTGTGATATCTCTGACACTAATTTCCCAAAGACAGGGAATTCAATTCACTGGAGCTCAACAGATCCTCCATAATGGGTGGGGGAAGTCCTAGCAATCATCTAGAATGATGATGAGGGCTGGATGTAGCCACAGTGGCCGATAATTCTTATCAAATGAATTTTACAGTGATGTTTATTAAAGTCTCAATGATAACACTTTTGCACCTAAAAAATAAAAATTACACTAAGTGAATCAATCAGCAAATAGAGGGAAATGACCTTGTCTAATAAGCATCGATCACTGGAGATGAAACCCAGTATCACAAATGACTAACAGAGAGGGTTGGCCAAATGTTTAGTTACGATTACTCTAGAGATTCACCTGAACCTCAGATTGAGGGGCCAAGTACTCTTGTGAAGATGAGCACCCTCCCAAAAACTGAAGACAAAGTAGGTCCGTCTGTGTTAGGTACTAGGTCAGCCCACCCTAGTCACCTTGTGTAAGTCTCTAAAAGTATGGCCACTAAGGATACCTCAGATCATAGACACAACTAGGGGGGGGACATAGTTGCAAATAGTACGCTATGTGGGCAGCGTACCTATGTCCCCGACTCAGCTCCGATATCCCTGAATGGATCCTCGATACACAGAATATACAAAGGAGATGCAAGCGAAGGCAGGCTACCTTCACTTATAGTCTAATGTTGTCTCGTATTTACCTTTGCTTTTACTAGAGTGGGCCCGGTAGTATGAGTGTAGAAGGATTTCTATCTTTTAATCACACTAGTTTTGGTTTCTGATCTTGGGCAATTTACTCACACTACCTATCCCAAGATCCTAGCCTGAACTAATGCTTGTTTGCTCTAGAAAGAGTTACTGATTGATTTTAGGTAGATTTTAAGTGTACTTTGTTAGAGTCTTCTGTAGGGGTGTTGACGTATGATATTTGATGGGACTCTGTCTCAAATCATGCAAAATACCATGCTTGTAAATTTTCAAATTCAATGAATAAGTCGTTTTTACAAAGGGAGAATCTTTCATACATCAATATTCATTCCATGCATCCTATTCATTACAACACTAGCATAATCGATAGAAATTTTCAATGCTCTCTAACAACTATTGAAACCAAATAATTTAGAACTTAACCAGCTAAGTAGAAAAATGAATAAAAAAATTTGATTTTTTCTTTTATGAAAAATAAAAACTTTTAAGAAGAAAAGCTATTTTCTTATAAATAAAAAAAAACTTTCGGGACACAGATCTTGCAAACAAAACACAACTATAGATCCCTTTTCAGTCCAGAAGCAAGTTTCCCAACCCTTTGAGGTCACAAACACAGTTTTATATGAAAATTTGGGTGACTAATGCTCTGTGCTAGAGCCCACACAGAGTTACTAGAGGCAATAACACTCTGCTTGTGCAAACACAGAGCTTTATAAAGATCTATTTACACTACTAACCTGCGTTAGTGAGGGAAAAAACTTCAAAATAGGGCTTTGGGGATCAAATCCTAGGTTGAGAAAATGAACGAAGAGTGTTGCAAGTTCCTCATGGGTCAGTAAAGGAATGCAAAAGTACAGGAAGGTCTAGAAGGAGGAGGAACTAGGAACTTTCTGGGTAAAGCGGGAACTGATGTGTAGTCCCTAGTAGAGTCACAAATTCTTCTATGGGATTAAATGCATGGTGTATGGAGAATGAAGAAACCCTCAAGGGTCTTCCTTGGACCCTTGGTAGACTGTAAGATTATCTACAGCTATCATAAAGCTACATGCATGTCCATACTCAATAACTAACTATCAAAGCAAAACAGATTCATTACCTCGAGTCTCCACATAGATTTGCTGGAGAGCACAATTCAACTAGGTGGAAGTCCCCTGAGCTGCTCCAGATCAAGTCCTGCACATAGAAGAGATAAGCGTAATCACATCATAAAACCTTGACAATTAATCCATTAATATACAAAATACATCTAGTTACACATAACTAAGCTAATCATGCTAAAAGGCATTGGACAAATAAATAAATGAATGATAGTACCAACACCACGGAGTAGACAGTACAACTGCAGTTCTATATTAATGTCGAAAGAGTGATTACAACCATCGATTGCATCAACCTTCCCTTACCCCTCCATCCCCTCTCTCTCTCCCTTCTTACCAACTTCTTATGCTTACATTTGAGACTATGCTCGACAATCAAGTATGCTATCCTTTCAAATGATCTGACCTCCATCACAATAGCCTTAGCTCTACTTATGTAGCATTCCATATTAGGGTTGCGAAGTTTCTCCATGAGTTTCCTTATGTAAAATCAATGATGTTGACATGCTTTTGAGCTCTTTCCCATTTGCCTCCTTCATTAGGATTAGAAATCGCTCATATAGGTCAAACTTTGATGTTTCCTTACTTTTCTGAGTAGATTTAGGAGAGAATATAGAGATATTTTTTAGTCAATTCGCTCCTTTGACCATTAGATCCTCATTAGGGTTCACTAACGTTGTCCCTGAACTAACAAGTAGAGTTAGTGGGGTCACTAACGCTCCCTTAGGCTTACAAAGAAGCTTTATAAAGCATGTTGTCAATGTATAGGTAGTGTTAGTGTGGAAATAAGGCTTGTGAACTTGTTCATTGCTTCAACCATCATTTCTTTCCCCTCTGAGCTGATGAGGAGCTCATTTTGTTGTATAATAACAAAATGGTGTGAATGTTCCATAATTCACGTTTGACTCAATAATTAACCTTTTTACATGATTCAAAAGCCCAAAAAGGTTCTCCTTAAATGTAAAATAATTTTATAGACTCAGAATAAATCCTAGAAGTCCTCAATTGTGACTTTTACCTAGAACATGGTGACCCAAGCATGAAACCCATGCTTTAATAAGTCACAATGATAATAATAATAATAATTTTATTTATTATTTTGACAAGTACAATACATAATGAATCATGTACATTATTTAAGACCAAACATAGTTACATTTTCCAATAATGAGGTGGGTCAATCTTGGGTAGGGACAACCTCTAGATCTTAGTATTAGTATGAGGTGGGTTCCCAATGTGCAGTTGTCTCAGTATTGTTCAAAAACGTGAAAGGTACTAATAGTTTCGTGTATGGTGTGATTAAGAGAATATGTGACACTGATGGCCCAAATGTATAACACGATTAGGTCGTGGAGTATAGAGTAACAAGGGAAAGATGGCTTTAATCTTGACCAATTCACCACATTGACTTACCAGGTGGTTGGGTATATTGCATAGGGAACACTGTTATCGACATATTTGGGCACTGCAACCCCAATATTATATGTCCATAAACCAAGGGCTTCTAAGACTCTAAAAGTATTATTTCATACCCTAAAGGAACAAGGTCAGTTGATTACATCATCTCCCAGAAGTTCTCCATGAAAAACTGCTCAGAACTAGTCAAAACTGGACCATCTCACCTGCTCCATGGTCAAGGTGCAATGCATCCCACCTAATGCACATGGGGGGTGCGATGCATACTAAAAATCCCTTATATAGGGTGCGATGGGTGAGAGTAGACAAATGGCAGAGACAGTTTGCAAGGTAGATGATCATGGAATCTTCCAAAAACTTCTCCTCTGACACTTGCCTCTCTGAATTCACCCGGGGATGAGTAAGAGATCATGAAATCTCCAAGTGGAATTGAGAAATATCATAGAAATGACACTAATAAAAACCCCAGAAGCTGACTCACCCACCTGCAAACATCTATATATGGATCCCTCATCTTAGAAATCCAGAGGCTGGAATTTTGTATCTTGTAAGGAAGTGTTGTTGGTTTCTCTGTGGAACATCATAGTGTTGGGTGATCTAGCTTTTCATGAGGTGAA
>APFE031523279.1:54889-102933 GCA_000404065.3 Pinus taeda | reverse complement strand
TCGAGATGCCATGGTCCAAAAACCTTAGGTTCAAATTCCAAGGACTAACTACCATGGACCAAAGGTAAGTTTTCCCACATGAAATAAACTTTTCTCCATAGGTTCAAATTCCAAGGACTAACTACCATGGACCAAAGGTAAGTTTTCCCACATGAAATAAACTTTTCTCTGCATAAAATTCCGTGAACTTTTATCCACATGAATAAAAATTTTAATTCTCATCATATTGAGAGCCATGCCATGGGTGTTGCCATCAAGTACAACATCTGTAACATATAACCATACCAGAAACATAATGCCAACAATCTCCCCCTTTGGAATTGATGGCAAAACTTACTTGTGAACAGTCATCTGATCCCTTTTTGATGTCCGGTAACCCATGCACTCTGTCACATCTGATATTTGTAGATTCATCTGAATGTATACAAGTGAGATGATCTTCTATGAGAGGGTTTCCATCAAGTACAACACATGCATCATAATGCCAACAGTCTAATTGAGTTAAAGTCAGTTAAACTAGTTCTAATTGTTGGAGGAACTAGTGGGAGGTCTAGTAGTGTGGTGTTACACGTAGTGTAGTGTGGTGTTGCATGTAGTATAGTGTGGTGTTGCCTGTAGTAATCAACTAGTTAACTCATGATTCACTCATAAATAACTCATGCATGTCATATTTTATAGTTACCTATTTGATATTGGAGTTTAGGGAAAGTGTACTATTAATTGTATAATCATATGAATTGTATAGGTGGTGCAATAAATCAGAGAAAGGCCTATGAGGATTATGCAATTCCAATTCAAGAATTTCCCCAGTTAATAGGGATCCTAAGGAAACAATGTAAGGAAATAGGGACTTGGGCAAATGGAAAATTGGTTAAGTATTATTCTGGGCTTGTTTAGGAAGCTATGAGATAGATAGAGATAGTGCTAAGGTTGCTCAGGCTTGAGAAAAGCATTGTAATATTCTCATGTTTACTGAATAATGCAATACATAGATAGCAGGGTCTTTTAGTTTTTCCTTTCCTCGAGAAATCATTGTGTAATGTGTTGGCTAAATTATTTCTCTTGTATGCTTGGTGATTTCGTGATCATTTAATTATTTTCATTGATAAGTAGAATAAACTCAAGCCTTTTGTTTTAGAATATTACATAAACCTTTTGAATCTACAAGGAATTTCCACAGTCCTCTTTTAGCTCTTTTCAAACTCCCAAAATATGAAAATATTGTTGAGCACTTGTCTTTTCAAACTCGTTAAAGTAAATGAAAAGACATCTACCTAGTATAAGTTTAACCCTTTTCCAAACTATAATATAATATTTAGGAAAAAGGAATGCTTTAGTCGAACATGACTAAAAGGTTCTCTTGAGTATCATTTTCTACCTTTTGGGACACAAGAGACTGACTTTATAAAAAAGGAACCTTTGGAGTTTTATTTTTAACCTCTTTTTAAAACTCTCTAAACATGAAAAATAAGCTTAGTTGCACCTTTGTTATACTCGTAAAATCATCAAACTGTGTTAGAGTTTGATGAGCCCCATAAATGGGTAATTATATGGGCTCATTTTGCCTCTTATTTCAACTTAATCCACCATTCTCATTAGTTTATTGCATGTTTTTAATATATTTATGCTAATATAGTGAATGGGGTTAGTCATTTTGCCATGTACTCTAATGTGTGCTTTATGCAGATTTCTTGGTCAATTTTGGAAAAAGTCAAGGGATTTATAAGCAAATGGCACCCAAAACTTGAGGAAAATAGGGAAGAGGATTTGTAGGGAGGTGTCTCCTTCATTTATGACCCCTTTCCTCGAATCATCCATCAGCAACTGGGAGCGCAAAAGCCACATTGATGCATCCAAGGGACAGCCAACCAAGTAAAGAAGGACTATTGTTTATCTCCAATTATGGGAAGCCAAGTTCCTTGATTTTAGGAGGATTGTTGGAGGACTCAATTTGTATAAATAAGGGGGTTTTGAGCCTCAGTAGTTTAGCCATTCATTAGTAGAATTTTCACACTTTTGTGTAGCACTTGTTCAACTTATTTTCGAGTTCCTTTTCTAGAACAGTTTATGTAATGTGACTGTTATTTTTGATAATGAAGATGAAACAGTTTTTGAGATAGAATTGATCTCTTTTAGATGGCTGAATCTCTTGGTTTAGGGCCCAATCCAAGCTTCCCAGGACCTCCTACTTTGTACTTAAATGTTTTTGCTTCAGTTCATGAGTTAATTTCTGTTACATAGATTCATTTTACTTTGTTAAATTAGGTTGCTTTTGATGGTTTGCATAGTTGTTTTGTTTTTCAGTTGCTCAAGTAGGTTACTGAAGTGATAGAATAAGATTCAAAAAGGCTAACAGTAGGTCTTGATCTCCTTTCTCCCTTACTGGGACTATGGTTTGAGGTCAAGGCACTATTGTTGCCACCGAAAACACAGTTTTGCTCTTCCATGCAGCTGCTAGTGTGATGATTTAATTTGGAAAGATTGATATGTTGATTCAGATTCAGTTGCCTAGATCATTTCTTTTTCTTTTCAAATAGATCTCTTTCCATAATTTTCTATTCAAAGGTTACTGTTCAGCATTTTCAGTTTGTAGGTTAGAAATTAGGTCAAGCTAGTGAAATTTATGTTTTCATAGTATAGTTAGTTCTTTCTTTGATCAATTTTTGTAAGTAGATGTGAAGATCTCTTGTAGGACACCTCAGCTCACCATACATCCATAAAATAGCCAACACCAGCTCACTTCTTATAAATTTCCCAAGTCACTCGCAACCTTTCGCTAATCTGCCCTAATTTCTACGTTTTTCTCCATAAGCTTTCCTCTCGTCATTTGAACAAATCCAACCATCATGTTCATTATTGATCTTCCTTGACAAGTTCTAGGCACCTCAACACATTCATCTAGCCCTTAGTAACCCTTTTCCATCATTTTTCCACCTTCAACATTCCAAAAATAGCTTTCGGCCTCCTCCTATAGATCCTCCTATAGATCCCCTATAGCCTCATGTAGAATTTCCTATGAGTGATTTTTTGAAGTCTGATTGCTATGAAAGTATTCAAAAGGGTACTAGGGGCTTCTTAGGACCTCTCCACACATACTTCCACCTCTACAAAAGCCAAATCCATCTTTCTTCACCGCTGAACCTCTGCACAACCACAACCAGACAAATCACAAGCATAATAATTCCACATAAGAACACTCAAAAGCACAAAAAGATGTTTTCTTCTCATTTATTTTGAGAAGTAGCTTGAATAAATGTAATTTACCTTTTCAGTAGTCAATGGCACTCATTTCATTGATTTTCATCTCTTTCCCTGCAAAAGTAGGGTTAGTGGGTAAATTAGGGTTTGCTAGGGTTTACGTTACATTTCAGTTTTCCTTCTCTTTCTGCAAATAGAATAGTATTTGTAGAGTTAGATTTATTTCATCACAGTTAAAATCTTCTTCTAAGAATTCATAGAATTTGGCTTAAGCTCCTAGCAGAATTACGCCACTGACCAAGTGATAGCCTGCAATAAGAGCTAATACTTGTTCATACAACACCGTTGCTTCCAAGTTTGTTACGAACTACTAGTTTGATAAAAGTAAAGTAGGAAACTCCAGGAGCTGAATCATTATTGCTGCAATACTGGTGCTCACCACTTTTTGGCATTATTTCTAGGGAAGTGTTAAAGTATTTTTTGATTACTACTTTCTTCTATTTTCTACTGCAACATTCTACTAAGTAGTTTATTTTAGCAAAACTAGAGCAGTTGTTTCATTTCAATTCTACGAAAGTAGATTAGGCATTTCCTGCTTTCATTTCAGTTCTACAAAAGTAGATTAGGCATTTTCTTCTTTCATTTCAATTCTGCAATTTCCATTTCAGCAAACATAGATTAGTCATTTCCTTCTTTCATTTCAATTCTACAATTTCCATTTCAGCATACGTAGATTAGTCATTTCCTTCTGCAATTTCAATTCTGCAATTTCCATTTCAACAAAAGTAGATTAGTCATTTCCTTTATCTCATTTTGATTCTGAAATTTCACTTCAGCAAGTTCATTTCAGTTAGTTGCAATTTGTTGTTCAATCCATTTTAGTTTTGCAGGTACAAGAAGACAAAAAAAAAAATCACCCAAAAAAATATTTCCTTTCATCCTCGTAGGAATAGAGATAATTTAGGAAAATTCCTACCCAACACCCCCACCACATCACACAGTCACCCTTCTCTCTTCTTCGATGGTAGTGATCCAGAAGAACCTATAGGTGAAGCACCAAAGATATACGAAGATCCTATAGCAGAAGAAGAGCAAGAAACCATCCCTTCTAAGACCATGGCTGAAAAAAAAAAACATTAGAGGGAATGGGGAAAAAGTATAGGGTACCTTTCCCATCTGAGAGACCAATGGGGACACTAAAATGAAGAACATAAGTCCTTTAGCCTTACCTCACTCCAATGGTTGACTACTGAAGATCTTGACGCCTTTTTGTTTGAATTTGCTATTATCTGTCAAACCTATGACTATGCAAAAGATGAGCAGAAGCTGAAATTGTTTCCTTCTACCCTTAGAGATGCAGTATTGCACTGGTTCATGGGGTTATCTAGCAACAACATCACAACTTGGGCTCAGATGCAGCAAGACATTAATAACAAATATCAGGACAACTGTAGGTCAAAGGATGCCAAGGAAGAAATCTTCTGAATGACCATGGGAAGCGATGAATCCTTGGAATATTATGAAGAGAGGTTTCGGCTCAGTTATAAAAGGGCTAGGTGCACACTTGACCCTGAATCTCTGAAGTTGGTCCTGCTCGTAGGGGTCCCAGAAGACCTTCTAGATACCCTCCATTTTCTAGTTGCGGAGGACATCTACCAACTACCTTATGATGACATAAAGACTATGTTTACAAACCATTCTAGGGTAGATAGAAAGAGAGGTAGGGGAATTCAACCCTTAGCTAGTTCATCCTCATCCAGTTCATCCCTTAGAGGTGAATTTGAAAATTTGTTGGAAGATTTCAAGAGCGAGATGAAGCAGACTCTTGCCATGCAAATGGATACCTTGCATATCAAAAGAAAACAAGAGGAAGTAGAGAGGGATTTGGAAATATTTTGTCCTAGGTGCACCAGAAGGCATCCTAGGAACGAATGTCCATTGAACTCTAAAGAAGTTTGTTCAGTATGTGCAGAAGATCATTCTACGAATTAGTGCCCTTCCTTGCCCAGACTTAAAGCTGCATACCATGGGGCCGATCGGGCCACTGAGCCACTTTATTTCATGAACCAAAGGAGGCCACATGGGCCCAAACCTTATTAGCAGGGGATGCAAGGGACATCCCAGACATATTACAACCCCAATCAAGCCACTTCTATGCCTTCTTGGGGTCCCCCTACTCATCCTTCCTGGTTGACACCCGCTCCTTGGTCATATCAATCTCAATACCATGCTCAACCAGTTGCTCATTCATTTCACCCTTATGCTTAGCCACAGCCTCAATGGAATGCACCTCATCAATGGTGGAGGCCCCGATACAACTCTCATTTCGCTCTTTTGCCTCCACCATCTGCTCAACCACAACCATTGCCTCCTGCTCCACCAAGGCAACCCCAAATACCTGCTCAACAGAACCTAAACCTGAATAACGGATAGGCCCAGCAGGTATATAATGGGGAAACATCATGCCCAACCTATGATGTGGAGATTTAGGAGATTAACCTACAATCTAAGAATGTTCTCCTAGATAACCAACCTTCCCCTAACGAGGACGAGGAAGAAAAAGAGGAAAGTGAACGAAAAACCATTCCACCCTTTCTTGAGGGATTATTTGGAACAACACAACCTACCCCAAAAGAAACTGAACTTCTCAGAGAATTGAAACAGTTATGTGTAAAGATACCACTTCTCCAAGCCGTAAAGTATGTGCCTATATGCAACAATATGATCAAGGAGAAGTGCTTTAGGCACCTAGGCAGGCGCAGGTGAGATGCTCCAACTATCAACGTCATAGGATAACTATCTGACCTGATGTTGGGGTAGGTAATTTGTCTGAAATATCTAGACCTTGGATGTCCTATATTCGATGTCCACATCAATGGCACCATAATCCCCCATACCCTGATTGATCTAGGGGCTACCATTAATGTGATGACTAAGGACACTATGCTCAAGCTCAACTTTCGGGGCTCCCTGAAAAAGACCACAACAATACTACATTTAGTAGACTGCTCCACCCTAACCCCTAAGGGGATTGTAGATGTAATGGTCTCCATCGATTCTTGGGAGTACCTTGGTGACTTCCTAGTTCTCCAACCAAAGGCAAAGCTCACTGGGTATCCTCTCATCCTGGGAAGACCTTGGTTGGCTACTGCAGATGCCTACATCAGTTGTCGAGTTGGGAACATGACAATCAAGAATGGGCATATGTCCAAACAACTAGTCCTATATCCTCCTGGCCAACCTTTGTTAGAACATGATTTACCTCTCTGGTTGGAGGAGGAAGATGAGGATGAAGTCTATTCCACACCACTATGTGTAATGGAAGTTACCATGGGGGGGACCCACAAATCGAGGATGATCTTATTGAAAACTTGATTCAGAATCCATCCCCCAATGTTTTGCCATTAAAAGAGATGGTGGAAGAAATCCAAGCCAATCCTTTAATTGATCTCTGTGTGGCTGACCCGACCTCTCTCCGACCTAAGAATGTGGAATTCGGCCTAGAAAGAACCTTGAAGATCAACTCATCCCTATCTACCTCTCAGGAGAAAGAATTGTGTAGCTTATTAAGAAACCACTTGGATGCTTTTTCTTGGAGCTATAAGGAGATGAAGGGAGGGCACCCTTCAGTATGTACTCATCACATTTACATTAAGAAAGATTGCAAACTTCAGGCAGCCTCAAAGGAGGATGAATCCAGCCCTTAAGGACATTGTCAAAGAAGAAATGCAAAAGTTACTGGATGCAAGATTCATCTACCCTATCTCTGACAGTGAATGGGTCTCTCCTTTGGTGCTAGTGCCAAAGAAAATGGGGAAGTGGAGAATCTGTGTTGATTACCAGGAATTAAACAAGGCGACCAAGAAGGACCATTTTCTTCTTCCTTTGATAAATCAAGTGTTAGATGGCCTGGCAGGGAAGAATTTCTTCTCCATCCTAGATGGGTTTAGTGGGTACAAGTAGATCCAAATCAACCCAGAAGACCAAGATAACACCACTTTCACTTGCCCTTGGGGCACCTTTGCATATCGGGTCCTTCCTTTTAGATTGTGAAATGCTCCCGCCACTTTCTAGAGAGCAGTATTGAGTATATTTGCTAAACTGGTTTATGATGCAGTAGAAATCTATATGGATGACTTTACCCCTTATGGTTCTAACTTCCAGGAAGCTTTGTCTAACCTGGGAAAAGTTTTAGACAAGTGTATTGAGATGAACCTGTCCCTCAATCTTGAAAAATGTGAGTTCCTGATGACTGAAGGGACCATGCTAGGTCATGCAATCTCTCAGCGAGGATTATAGGTGGACCCCAACAAAATTTCCATCATCCAAAGGGTCCCACCTCCTCAAAAGGTAAGAGATGTTCAAAGTTTCCTAGGTTTAGTAGGGTATTATAGAAGATTCATTAATTATTTTAGTAAGCTAGCCTCTGCATTGTTTGGTCTTTTGGGAAAATATGTTGAGTTCATTTGGACTGACAACTATCAAGAGGCTCTAGATACTTGAAAAGTAAACGGGTGACTGCACCAATTTTGAGAGGTCCAAACTGGGCCCTACCTTTACACATTCATATAGATGCCTCGAAAAAAGAGAATGGGAATAGCCTTAGGGAAAGTTGATGAGAAGTTTCATTATGCCATATATTTTGTAAGTAGAAACTTGTCAAAGGTAGAATTAAACTACACTGTAACTGAAAAGGATCTCCTAGTTGTAGTCCCTTCCCTAAATAAGTTCAGACACTACATCACCAGCTATCAAACATTTGTACACATTGATCATGCTACAATTAGGTATTTGATGAATAAACTAGATGTAAATGCTCGCATTATTAGATGGTTTATTTTATTGCAACAATTCGATTTGACCATTGTTGATAAGCCGAGTAAGGAAAATGTTGTTGCTAATTTTTTGTCTAGAATAGATCTTCCTGCAGGTGAAGAAGGAATGGTGGATGATCAAAAGCTAGATGAACACCTATTTTCTATCTCAGTACTCTCTCCCTGGTTTCCTGATATAGAAAATTACTTGGTTTCAGCACAATTCCCACCACACTTGTCCTCAAAAGAGAAGAGCAAGATCATGAGGAAAAGTTCCCCATTCACCTAGATTGGAGGCAATCTCTTCAAAATTGGCCCAGATCAGGTTTTGAGGAGATGTGTCAGGGAGGAGGAAGTTTTTGACATTCTCCTAACCTATCATGATGGGCCCTGTGGCGGCCATTTTGCAGTAAAGAGGATTTCCTTCAAAATCCTGTAAGTGGATTACTATTGGCCCACTCTTCATCAAAATGTAAGGAGATATATCAGCCAATGTGACTGATGTCAAAGGATGGGGAAACCTACTCCAAGGGATGAGATGTCCCTGCAACCTCAAGTGACTTTCGAGCCATTTGAGAAGTGGGGCATGGACTTTGTGGGTCCTGTCAATCCTCCTTCAAAGCAGAAATCTTACATCATTGTGTGCACTGAATATTTGACAAAATGGCCAGAAACAAAGGTGATCAAGGCAGCAACAGAAGAAAAAGTAGCTGAGTTTTTGAGAGAGAATATATTCGACAATTTTGGATATTTGAGAGAGTTAGTCACAGATGAAGGGAGTTAGTTTACCTCCAATCTGATTGAAGACCTACTAACACATCACAAAATTAAGCATAGAACTTCCACCCCTTATCATCCACAAGCAAATGGACAGGTGGAAGTCACTAATAGCTTTGGAAGGGATTTTGACCAAAGTAGTGAGCAGCAGCAGAAAATATTGGGCAGATTGATTGGTTGAGGCCACTTGGGCCTATAACACCACCTGGAAGACCACCACAAGGTTCACACCCTATGAGCTGGTCTATGGGAAGAAGGCTTTGCCATCAATAGAATTTGAATATAACACATTAAGGATGGCAGCTCAGCTGGACCTAGATCTCAGCCATGCACAAAAGGAAAGGTTACTTCAGCTAAATGGATTGGATGAACAAAGACTACAGACCCTTCTCCACTTAGAGGTAGTCTAGCTTCAAATGAAAATATGGCATGATAGACACCTCAAAGAGAAACAATTTCATGAAGGATATTGGGCACTACTATATGATTCAAGGTATAAAGACTTCAAGGGAAAACTAAGGACAAGATGGTTGGGACTGTACACAGTAGAAAGGTGCAATGACAATGGTTCAGTTTTGATGAGGACCATTGATGAAGAAGACATTCCCATGCTTTTTAATGGGCATAGGTTGAAAATCTAAAGGAAGCCCTCCCCAAGCAAGAATTAATTGAGAATCTGAGTAAAACAATGTTGTTAGTGGAGCAAGTCTCTGCCTCCACTCCACCCACACTAAAAAAAAAAATGAGGAGAATAAAAGATCCCTGGGTGAAAACCTCTCCTTGGAGGTGCCCAAGGTAGGCAATGAGAGTGAAAACGTCCTGGAGGCATCCCAACTATCTCTTGAAAAAGAGAGAGAGAGAGAGAGAGAAAAGAAAAGCAGAAAAAAAAGGAACAGAAAAATTAACTTCTTTTGAATGCATTGCAAATTGTAGGATGCCATAGAAGGAAAAGGAACATGGCCAAGCCGAATACACCTCTGATAGATCATTTCTCCATTGCTATTGTCTTTTCCCAGTCCCTGTGTTTTTGGGAGAACTAGTGTCTATTCAGATCTGCTAGTCCCACTAAGATGGGTAGCTATCTTAGAAACAAACAATTCAAAGTAACTTGTGTTTTCCTTTATGGGAGATAGATGAGAGAGAAGTAGAGAGCACCAACCTTAGTCTTTCGCTTGGCTCCTTGCTTGTTTCCTCTCTCCCTCGATAGAGCTTTCGCCACTCCTTTCTCACTTGTCCTGCTTCAAAGAACACCTGTAGAGGCAAAGAAGCAAAATACCATCAAAGCATAGAGATCTATAACCATAAACAATGTAGAATCAGATGTACGTTAACCATACAAATGCATATACAAATACAAGATTCAAAAATATACAAGTATATGGAGGAAAACTCAAATAACTTTATTGATAGAAGTAGTAGAAGAGAGGATTACAACCCAGCTGTTTGATCCAATGCCATCCTCCTAGCATGAAAGCCCTCTTCACCTCATGAAAAGCTAGACCACCCGATAATATGATGCTTCATAGAGAAACCAACAGTGCTTCCTTACAAAATAAAAAATTCCAGCCTTTGGATCTCTAGGATGAGGGGTCCATATATAGATATTTGTAGGGGGTGAGTCAGCTTCTGGGATTTTGATTAGTGTCATTTAATAGATAGTTCTCGGTTACACTTGGATATTTCATGATCTCTTACTCATCCCTGGGCGAATTTAGAGAGGCAAGTGTCATATGAGAAGTTTCTAGAAGATTCTTTGAGTTTCCACCTAGCAAAGTGCCTCTGCCATTTGTATGCTCTCGCTCATTGCACCCTACAGAAGGACTTTTCAGTATGCATCATACCCATTGTGTGTAATAGGTGAGATGCATCGCACCCTCAGCATGGAGCAGTCTGTATGGTCTAGTTTTGACCAATTCTGAGTAGCTTTTCAGGGAGAAATTCTGGGAAATGATGTAATCAGTTGACCTTGATCCTTTATGGTTTGAAACAACACTTTTAGCGGTTTGAGAGCCCTTGGTTTATCGACATATGTGATTGGGGTTGCAGTGCCCAAATATGTCTATAGCAATTGCCCCCTAAAGCATGAGGTCGTAAATCTTCTGATGTTGGGTGAAATGCTTTATCATGAGGATCCGAGGTTTTTCGAACTAGAAGGTGACCTGTAATAAGATACAATACAATACATTATCTTCATAATATTTTCATGATCTAGCTGAGGAGGGCATTTCCATGCTCAGCTTTATAAATTCATTTTCATGTACATAGGATAGACAACTGTCTGTCTGGTAGACTGATGATTCTAGCAGAGCCATCATCCCTTAGCTTGGATGATTATTTTTGTAGCTATGGAGTACATTTGATGTCTTTATTTTCCTAAATATATCGTATTCCGGATGGATGAAACTAGATCCGAGGTCTTTAAACTCGTTCAGCCTTCACCTGATGTACAAGTCAATCCATGTGGAAAGATGTTCTGAAGTCGAACATGGAAAGACAACACCTAATTACCAGCCAATGATGTAAGTTGTTAACAGGAACAAGAGGAATCACTGATAATGATAATGACCCTCAAGGTACTGCAGTGCAATTCATGTGGTGTGAATACCTAAGTCAATGTCGGACACAACGCAAAATCTTTCGGTCGAAGGCCATTGATGTAAACTTGTCGCCGGAAGTGAGAAACTTTCCATTGAGGCATGCAAGCTTCAAAGTACTGAAAGGATTGTTCCTTAGTCAAATTCTTGGATAATGAGCTGATGTTGACAAGAAGTGACCTGAAGTCAACTTCTTGGATAATGAGTTGATGTCAACAAGAAGTGACCCATCGTAGGAGGGCCTTAATGAATCCCACATCTACAACATGAAATGGAGCAAATGATTTTATGGAGGTGAAAACAATCTGATGATATAAGGTTCAGGGTGGTAGTCATGAAAGAATGGAGCGTGAAGGTATTGCAGTGGATGAGGCGTTAGCTAGGTTGGTGAATTCTCTAAGCGACTTCTCTTGAACATTTCGGTGACAGTGAAATGGATTGGTAGCATTAACCCAAAAAATGGATGGTACGGAGGACCAATGGTGATATGACCGGTGAATGGAATAACCCAACCCGACTCAATCATGGCGATGAAGTGAAATTTTCATGTTCAAGAGTGACCTGCTACCAATGAATTTCTTCAAGTTTTCTTCCCTTTTCCCCAGTCATTGCTAACCAGTACCTCTTTATTTTTGTCAAGCTTGAGGAGGATAACATATGCTTGTTCTATAATTTTCCCTTCGGGCAAACCTGTCACTATGTTTTAGCGAGCCTAGCGACAGTGAAACTTGCTCTTGTCTGTATGGAAAAGTTTTCCACTATTCTTTTAATGAGTTTAACGAAAAAGACAACTTGGTCCTTTTCATAGTTAGAGATTTTGAAAAGAGACGGAAAGGAAACTCCCGTAGTCCTTTTTCATGGTATAATCCCTTAAGTTTGAAAAAGTATAAAATAATATGAAAGGGATGAATTTTTTATAGTTTTAGCGAGCCAAACAAGACAAGTGCTCGATATTTTTGTGTAATGATCCCTCAGGTCCAAAAAGATTAAAATATAGAGGAGGAATGGTGCTTCCCTTTACTTTAACAAGCTGGAAAGGCCAGTATCTCGACAATCTTTTCATATTTTATGAGTCTGAAAAGAGCTTAAAAGAGACTCATTTTTGAGAAATGAGTGATGTTTTCGGGTAGCAACTGATTCCAGGTAAGTTTGGAACTTTTCAAGAACAACAGTGTAAAGAAGATAGCTAATAGAATCACTTGTCGGAGCTGTTCCTCAAAAGGGTAAATAATCAAATGGAGGCATATGATCGGCTAAAAAATGGAGGTGTCAGTAAAAACACGACCAAGGCTCAAAAGTTTAGCAATGCGATCACAAAAGTTATTTACCGATGGTGGATTCATTTTTAAATGAACTTGAATCTTTAGAAACTATGCTCAGTGCTAGGTTTTTTTTAACGAGCTTGAACTTTGTAGAAACATTGCTCATTACAGTCATCTTTAAGGATGTCTTTCTTTAGTAGGTCCATTTTTTAGTGAGCTTGCCCCATGCGAAACTTTTCTCAACGCCTTTTGTATGCAGGCTAGAAATGACCAACTATAGAACTAACTACACTAGCGGTTAATGAACTACTGAGGTTAGGTATTATAGTTTCATACAAAACATTTCCTTTGCTTTGTCGGTGCCATCGACAAAGGTGAATGGTAGATCAGACCAACCACCTAGCCTAAGCAATTGAGGTTAGTAAAATACTACGGGGTTAGAGTTATGTTGGTCACTTTTCACTTGCATAAAACGGTGTGCATGCCTCTAGGTATAAAGAAAATTAGAGTTTCCAGGTTACCATATGGAAGTCCTTGCATTAAAGCAAGATTGTTTCTCCCATGTAGCAAACAAAACACTTCCTTGGCTCTATTCATAGAGAAAGGTGAATGGTGTGAGCTTCCAATCACATAACCTTCAATGAGGAAATCCTATTCCAAATTGATCCCATATCCTAAATGGATGGGTGTGTCAAACTGGTCATATATCCTACGAGGAAATCTATCTTTTACCTGGGTTCACCTACCGAAGTAGACCAGGGTGCATGCCCCCTGGGTTTCGTCACATTCACCGAATCAATCACGGCCATTAGGTGGACGGACTGGAGGTTGATGAGACATTCCTTGTGTAAAGAGACCATTCAGGGATGGAATTTGACTAGTAGCTGTGTCTGTGGTTAACAAGTTGTACCATTCTGCCTTCATACGGGAAACACATCACCCGAAACAGTGAGGAAACAATAGCTCCCATGCTGTAAATGTAGCCACGCCCAAGGAGTAGATGGTAATCTAGTGTCCCTTAGACTACCATCATGTTCAAATGAATGGTTTTCCTTCTCAAAGTTATAGGCAAATTTGGAAGGATCCCTAACGGTTGACTAGTTCCTTTATTGAAGCCTAACAAATTTCAAATCTCAGGCAGAAGCAATGGTGAACCAAGCACTTTCCAAGCAGTTGAGGAAAGGATACTCACGGAAGCCCCTTCATCTATGATAGTGCTAGCCATGATCATTCTATAAGCTTGTACTATTATTCAAAATGGTACATTAGATGGTAGGCAGGGTCCTACTAGTAGATTCTAATCAAAGGAAATGACTAGATTGCTTGGAGGAGGGACCGAATAAACAGTCGGATGAATCTCTTGAAATGGAGAGCTTCCCTCCTGTGGTAGAGGAACGGGTAGATTGCCCCCATGTTCAACAAACTCTCTGTTAATAAAAATAATTTGAATGGTGTCATTCTCATTCTCTTTGGAGACTGTATCATCTGAAGGTGGACCTTCTGAAGACAAGACTGGGTCGATTGCCATCTCAACCTGTTGACTTTGGTTCGGTGTGGACTCAGAGGGTTTATCTTCAATGATAGCGTTTCGACTAACAACATAGGTATGTCAGTTGGATTTTCAACTAGCGATTGACTTCACAAGAGTTACTTGTATCTAGGTGGAAGTCACGCTGGTGAAGTAGGACGGTTACCCAAGACTCTTTTAGCTTCGTCCAAAAAAGGAAAATGGTGGAGGGCATGATTGCCTTCACACAATCTACAAGGAAATTTAGATCTTCCTTTTTTCCCATTGACTTCATTTTCACTAGTTGATGGTGTACTCTCAACATGATCGATAGAGGTTGAAGGCACTGGATTGTGCAAGTGGGGAGACCAGTCTTTCAAGATCCGAAGGGATGCAAGGACAATCTTGATGATAGTGGTCTCCTTTGCAAATGACACATGGATATTTGGGTTTGGATGGTGTAGTGTGTGTATTTTTGTCAAACGATGCATGGTTGGCCCCTTGCGCAGCTGGCTTCTTCTTTTTCTTCTCCTTCCCTTTCTTCTTCTTCTCAGCTACTTGGTTTTTAGTGTCACTAGTTTCACCAATCGAAGAGGAAGAAGGAGAGGGAGAAACAAATGAGGTAGAAGGTGGGGGAGCAACTCTAGTATCATCTGGTTGTTGATTTGATTCCTGAGGAATTACAATGTTTTGAACGACAAAGGTCGAGAATAGCCATGCTGGCAGGCCAATTGTGAGTCCTGGAAGGGAAAATGTAGCCATTTATGGAGCACCAATATCCCCCCAAGAAGAGAAAGGACTAGGATTCCCCCCAAGGGGAAACCCTTGATTGATGGACTCCATTTTCTCAACCTAAGACCAATGAGGGAACAATGATGTTATTCCGAATTAAATAAATTTTATGATGCCTTGACACAACTTGCTTTTTCAATTTTTAAGAGTCGAGAAAAAGCTACAGATGACTCTAGTCACCTTCGATTTTTAATGAGCCTGAAGTGACAAGTGCTCAGATGGACCTTTTCTTTTAAGGAGTCAAAAAGGAACGAAAGTGACTACTCTGAAATATAGACAGAGGGATTACCAAACCAATCGCAGAACTGCAATATACACCTTGGTGGTAAATAATTACCAAGGACTTTACGTACGACAGTCAATCTTCCCAAATGTTGTGTTCAATGCATTGTGATTGATAGGGCGATAGAGATAGCTTCCTAAGGATAAAGGATATCAACCTATTGTGGTCTCCCAACATATACTCGATGGTACGTGGGAGCACAAGTCCATACTGGCACTTGTCATATCAAAGAGGAGGAATCACCCAACCTACGATGAAAACAATAGTTACCAGGCTTGATGACACCGGAATACGTCTCTAGCCTAGACTTCAAGATGTTGTGTGTTAGGTTCCAAAGAGTTTTTATGTTCATTGAGGTTTATTTTATAGTTGATCTTTCTTAAGAAGTTTTCCTTTCAAGGTTCACCACGTGATGTAAAGGTACAATTCCTAAATATGCAATCTAAATGATAAACAGTCGTTTATTTTCTTTTAGCAATGAAAATACTAGCTACTAAGGAAAGAAGAGTACAATTCTTTCAACAGAGAGCAGAGAGCACACACTAAATGCACTTTTCCTAAATCAATTTCCGCATGCAGTCTAAATGCAAATGCACATGCATGTATTTGTTTTTCCATTTCCTTAATGTGAGAATGACAAAAATAAAACTAATTATAGATCTGAACTACTTTTCCTCAAAGCGACACTTTAGAAATTTCTTTTCAAAAAACGAAAGGAAGACTAAGATGACACTTTCAATTTCAAATGGGAAACTGCTTTCGACACTTCAAAGAATTGACAATTCAAATCAAATACAATGGCAAAAGTACAATCGACTATCTAAAAGAGGAAGACTTTACGACACTCTTTTTCTTGACTAAAAATGACAGTTGCGACACTTTCGAATCAAAAGACGACAGTTCGATTAAGCTTCTTTTTGCAAAGGAGGACTGCAAATGATGAAAAATACATAAAAAAACATTCACAATTCCTTATCAATGGAGGCTAAATAATGTAAAGGAATAAGGCTTCAACAATGATATACTAATCATAAGTAGCAAAACTACTGAATAGAACTAAAACAATGAAGAAAAAAACCAAAATCTGGAGAGAGAAACAGTATCCTTCAATCATCGCACCTGTCCTTAAGGAAAACAAGGATGCATCTCACCTGCAGCACATAGGAGATGCGATGCATCCAGACTACCAATCAGAGACAGTGCAATGGTCTAGGGATGACACTGAGCTTGATTTTCACTCACAATTTGTAGCTAAGTTCAGGGGTTTAGGCCGAGCTTATGATGCATAGTAAACACAAAGTATAGAGGTATGATCTAATGAGGTTATTGAGCTACCATTAGGGCACTTAGGATATTTGCAAGTTAGATGATCAGTTCATAAACCAACTTAGAGATTGACTGAAGCAGCATTAATCTACTTTGCAGTTGCATAGCAAAAGCAATTCGAAGACTAGCTAGCTTAACTTCAGGCTCCGTTTATAGTTTATAAAGCAAACCACAGTAACAAACAAACAAACTATTTGCTCCCCAGCAGAGTTGCCATTTTGTTTCTAAGAAAACTAGTGTCTATTTATATCTACTAGTCCCACTAAGACAGGTAGCTATCTTAGAAACAAACAATTCAAAGTAACTTGTGTTTTCCTGTATGGGAGATAGATGAGAGAGAAGCAGAGAGCACCAACCTTAGTCTTTTGTTTGGCTCCTTTCTTGTTTCCTCTCTCCTTTGATAGAGCTTCGCTACTCCTTTCTCACTTGTCCTGCTTCAAAGAATACCTGTAGGGTAAAAGCAGAAAAATACCATCAAAGAATAGAGATCTATAACCATAAAAAATGTAGAATTAGATGTACATTAACCATACAAATGCATACACAAATACAAGATTCAGAAACATACAAGTATATGGAGGAAAACACAAATAAATTTATTGATGGAAGTAGTATAAGAGAGGATTACAACCCAGCTGTCTGATCCAGCACCATCCTCCTAGCATGAAAGCCCTCTTCACCTCATGAAAAGCTAGATCACCCAACAATACAATGCTTCACAGAGAAACCAACAACACTTCCTTGCAAAATACAAAATTCCAGCCTCTGGATCTCTAGGACTAGGGATCCATATATAGATATTTGTAGGGGGGTGAGTCAGCTTCTGGGATTTTTATTAGTTTCATTTCATTGATAGTTCTTGGTTCCACTTGGAGATTTCATGATCTCTTACTCATCCCTAGGCGAATTCAGAGAGGCAAGTGTCATATGAGCAGTTTCTAGAAGATTCTCTAGGTTTCCACCTAGCAAACTGCCTCTACCATTTGTCTGCTCTTGTTCATTGCACCCTACAGAAGGGCTTTCCAATATGCATCACACCCATTTTGTGTAACAGGTGAGATGCATCACACCCTCAGCATGGAGCAGTCTGTATGGTCCAGTTTTGACCAGTTTTGAGTAGTTTTTCAAGGAGAACTTCTAAGAAACGATGTAATTAGTTGACCTTGATCCTTTAGGGTTTGAAACAACACTTTTAGGGGTTTGAGAGCCCTTGGTTTATCGACATATGTGATTGGGGTTGCAGTGCCAAAATATGTCTATAACACCCTGGTCTCACTTGTTCTAGAAATTATGCATCCTACAGGAAGCTCAATGCATTCTATAGGAGGCTCCTGTAGAAACCACAGAGAGCTCAAAATCAATTCCAGAAAAGGATTAGAGGGCTAGAAACTTGTCCAAGAGACCTATGGACCCCCCTTGCCACAATTCATCCTGCTAACTCTCCATTCAATACCTGCACTACTGCATTTCCACTCGCTTCTTTCCTCCCTGCACAAGAAAACACAGAAATCTTGCTTCTTTTGTTAAAAAAATGAAGAATAAAACAGTAGCATCCTTACCTTATCTCTTACTTGGTGCGTACTAGCTACTTTTCCTTGGCCGACAGAACCTTCCTCGGCCATCTCTCTAGTCCCTGTTCAAGCCTCAACCAAAATTTTTAGGGGGAGAAGCAGTTACAGGAAATCCTCCAGGGTTTCTATAACAACTAATCCCCTTAAAAATCGAGCTCCAGAGGTAGGGTCAGTGTAGCCACAGATGATAAAACATGCAAGCAACCAGTCCTATTTAAAGATCACCAGCATGAGGTAGCCAAGCCACCAATTTAGAAGCCACGGGTGCCAGCAACATCAGTCCATGAACAGAATGTCAAATTCTGAGCATGCAACAACACGGTAGTGACTAATAGGTAAGTGACTAAACTCGTTCCTCTGTTGCATGAGTATAATTTAAAAAATGCATGGACAAGTGAGATGGTTGTGATTAAATGAGATCGATGGCTAGCTAACTAGCCACCCTCATCTAGTTCAAACAACACCCCTCGTCTAGATCAAACAATCCCTCGCCTAGTTCAAACAGTGCTCAGTGGGTGCAGTTGGCACATGTGTTCAGTCAACTCGGGAAAAACCCAAAATAGGTAATGGCAGCGTATAACGGGAATGCTAGAAGTGATTGCGGGCAGGCAGCATGAAGTTCCATATTGGCATTGAAGTAGGGACCAACGGTCCAGATGGGGATAACGTAATATTCTTGCCACCTCACCTCATCACCGCAGAACACTCCTGTAAGCTTAAGTACGTTGCAGACGACTGCCTCTACCACCTTTGTTTTCATTATATCAATGAGTTCTTAGTTGTAGTAACCTACCTGCCACCACTAAAACCTTGAAACAGTCGCTTTCCATCAGTTTCAGAACCCTTCCACTTATCGGGCTCTACAAGAGCAATATTGGACTCTACAAGAGTGGAAACACATTCCTACAAGAACCCTTCTACAGGAGGGCTAGTGAACAACATCGCAGAGGAAAATTTAGGATTTTTATGGCAAATTCAAGCTCGAAAAGGTAGGCTCAGTAAAACCCACTCTGCATTTCCATATATATACAAAAGGTGGTGCGATTCGAAGCGAAGTATTGAGTTGAAAAGAAGGGAAAAGTGAGAACAGAGTCTGCCTATGCTTAAAATATATATATATGATTATATATATATATATATATATATATATATATATAATATCTATATATATATATATATTAATTATATATATATATATATATATTATATATATATATAGATATAGATATATATACAGTTTCTCCATTTGCTCTTTGCGCTAAAAAATTGTCTCTTTCTCCTCCATGGTATTCTCATGTGTAAAGAGATGATGCAACTTTAGAGAATTAAGCCAATAAAATAGTAAATTTACATTGGGTAGTATGTTTATTTTGTGGAAGGAAAAAACATTGTCTTATATACTCTCTTTTTTTTAAAAGATTGTTTCCCTCAAACAGATCGAGAAGTAAATTATGTTTGAGAACAGAGTTTGAAGGAAAGGGAAATTGCAATTTGTTTTTGTTTTTGTTAAAAAGGAAAAACACAAAAAATTCTCTCTCTGGTTCCAGAAAGAAAACATCAATTGTTCCTCTATTTTCGGGTTTGAAATTTGTTGCATTCCTCCTCACCTGAAACATTTCAACAGTCTCTAAACATCATGGCAGGGGGTTTTATGAGGAAGGAGCCTCTGAATTCAACTAAACTACATGAACATCCAGAAGTGGTAGCCCTCTTTACCAGGGCAAATTGGATGCCTTTCTTTGAAAAATTTCATGGGTATGATGAGGAAGTAACAGAGTAATTTTTGTTGTCTTTAAAACCTCACTCAAAAACCCATGCCACAATTAGTTTCAGGGGTCTAAACATAGAATTTACACCAGAGTTCATCAGCAAGATTACAAGTCTCCCACTTCGACTCCCTTTGAGCAAGGAAGAAAAACCATTGGGCCAAGTAGCCAAGAAAACCTTTTTCCAGCCTAATGAACATCCTGCGGAGGATAAGAATGGCATCAGGAGGACAAGTATACCTTATCCATGGGGTGAGGTCAGTTATCAGATCATGAAGTAAATCTCCTGTGAAGGTAGATACAACATAGTCTATGGGTATCATTTTAGACTATTACATGAACTAAGATATGGCATGGACCTTCCTGCATCCAGAATACTCAATCTTCCATATTTTCTCCTCCAATCCTTAATAGAATCTAGCACCAAATTGAAGGTAGGGGTTCCAGACCAATTGGATCACCATGGGCTAATTAAATTTCTGGTGGAGGATGCCCTCCACACTTACACAATCCCGATAGCCTGGGAGATTTTTAGGAACATGACTAAAGAGGATGATATAAAAACTCTCACTAATGACCTTAGTCCATCTGGAAGTGAAGAGGAGGAAAAAAAAGGGGAAGCTGAGAAGGAAATCCATGAAGAAGAGGAAACCCACACAAAAGAAGAAGGAAACCAGAGAGGAGAGGAGAAACATGACACCAACAAGATGAGCCTAAAGCAAATAAGAAGACAGAGTTAAAAGAAGAAAAGGGTAGAACCATAGTAGAAAAAATGAAGAGGACGAGAATTGAAAAGAAGAAGCCTAAGAAAGTGCAAAAAAAGGTTGCCACAGGAAAGGCAGAAACTAAGCAAGCAGAGGAGAAAACAAAATTAGAGACAACAGACACAAAACCAGCAAAAACAATAAAAATGGTAGATGAAGAAGAGGAAGAAACAAGAAGAATTGTCTCCTGAGACACTAGCAAGAGAGGCAGTAGCTATTCTTACTGCACTTAGTACTCCAACCAAGCCCAAAGGAAAAAGGAAGAGACAACCATCTATGTACTTCAAGGCTCGAAAGAGCACTAGAATCAAGATGGGGAAGCCTCAGCCACCTTCAAAGGAGCCCATCATCTTTTAGGATGTCCCTACTACAAAAATGGAGGAATCCCCTCCAAAACCCCTATCAATTACGAAAGAGGAAGTCCTAAGACCTCTACTTGGAAAGAAAGGATCAAACTATTGGACTGTAAAACAGTCCTACAAGAGGCACAAACCTCTCTATAGGAAACATTGGCAAAGCTCCAAGAGACTAAAAAAGTTGAAAAGATGGTGGAAGAATAGACCAAGGCAAAAGACAAGGCAAAAGAGATACTAGAGCCTGGACCTCAGCGTAACTTAGGCTCCTACTACAACCTTCTGGAAGGTGGGAAGATCATCCCATAGAAGTTTGTAGTCCCTCTTTTCTTTGAGCTGGAAAAGGAAAGAGTCAAGACCCATACATGGATGCAGATTGTAAAATCAAAAGGGGTGGAAGACATTGGGCACATGGAAAACAAACTGAGAAAGATGGGCAAAAAATTGAGCATGGTCAGGCATACAGAAAGCATCAGAAGAGCTCAATTAGAGGAAAAAAATGAAATATTAAAGAAGCAGCTGCAAGAAAGGGAACCTCATGGAGGAAATGAGTTGTCAATCTTAAAAAGAAAACAACAGGAAGAGGAACACCAGGCAGACAATGAAACAGTAATAAGATAGCAACAGGAAAGGGACTCCTAGGCAAAAATAAGGTGTTAATATTGAGAAGGCAGCTACAGGAAAAGGAAGCCCAATTGGCCTGCATGGCCAGCTCGGCTATGGAAGCATTACAGTGCAGGCTACCAGCCAAATCATATGCGGTGTACCTCAAGGATCAGTGGCTCTAATTTCAAATCAAGACACTGGCCCAGAGGGGCACAATACCTTTTAAGGATTATGGCCAATTCATGCAACTATGTGATCACAGTTCAGCTGAGGACAAAGCAAAGCTATCAAAGTTTTACTTGCACAACAAGGCACTTACTGATATGAACTTATGGGATCCAAATGTTGTGTTTGGAAACTTGTAGCTGATGGCCATGGCATCTTGGATGAGCCATGAAGAAAAAAGTGCAGTAGAAATCCAGAAAATGATGGCAAAAGAGCTGAATGAACCCTTGATGATTAGATCAGAACCAGTAGAACCCATGCCTCTCATCTATGCCCAACAACACCTTGCAGCTAATCCTCAACTTGTCCCAGACTACATTGATAAGTAGGCCCAGGCTATTGCTCATTTCGAGGACATGGAGAGATTGTTTGGAGATGACTGCATTCATGCCTACATGAGAAGGTGGAATACATGACCACACAACCTATGGATCAGGGACTATCACTCCCCGAACAGGATAAGGGAAGCCATGAGGAGAGTTCCACCCTATAAGCACTCTATGCAAAGTTTGAAGGCCAATTGGATTGGCCTGAAATTCAGTCCTCCACTGCTGCTAGGATTGTTGGAAGGAGTAAAAGAGGAGGAAGAACATAAACAATGAGAAGAGCTGGATAGAAAGGCATTTTTCCATGATAAAGAGGAAGATATCACATCAAAGGCATGGGATGTTAGGGAATCTGTCAGAGCCATCAAGGATGAATAGTTAGACTAGTTTCTCAGAGGATGAGCAACCCATTCAGTAGGGGGTGATGATGAGCCCCAGAAATGGGTAATTATATGGGTCCATTTTGCCTCTTATTTCAACTTAATCCACCATTCTAATTATTTTATTGCATGTTTTTGAATATATTTATGCTAATAGAGTGAATTGGGTTGGTCATTTTGCCATGTAGTCTAATGTGTGCTATATGCAGATTTTTTTGTCAATTTTGGACAAAGTCAAGGGATTTATGAGCAAATGGTAGCCAAAACTCGAGGAAAATATGGAAGAGGATTTGTAGGGGGTGTCTCCTTCATTTATGACCCCTTTCCTCGAATCCGCCATTAGGAACTCAGAGCACAAAGGTCCACATTGATGTATCCAAGGGACAACGGAGCAAGTAAAGAAGGACTGTTGTTTATCTCTAGTTATGGGAAGCCGAGTTCCTTGATTTTAGGAGGACTATTGGAGGAATCCATTTGTATAAATAAGGGGGCTTTGAGCCTTAGTAGTTTAGCCAATCATTAGTAGAATTTTTTCACTTTTGTGCAGCACTTGTTCAACTTATTTTCGAGTTCCTTTTTTAGAACAATTTATGTAATGTGACTGCTATTTTTGATAATGAAGATGAAATAGTTTTTGAGCCAGCACTGTTCTATTTAATATGGCTGAATCTCTTGGGTTAGGGCCCAACCTTAGCTACCCAACACCTCCTACTTTTTACTTATATGTTTTTGCTTCAGTTCATGAGTTAATTTCTGTTACATAGATTCATTTTACTTTGCTAGATTAGGTTGCTTTTGATGGTTTGCATAGTCATTTTGCATTTCAATTGCTCAAGTAGGTTGCTACAGTGTTAGAATAAGATTCAAAAAGGCCAACAACAAGCCCTGATCTCGTTTCTCCCTTACTGGGACTATGATTTGAGGTCAAGGCACTACTGCTGCCACCTAAAACACAGTTTTGCTCTTCCATGCAGCTGCTAGTGTGATTATTTGACTTGGAAAGATTGATATGTTGATTTAGATTCAGTTGCCTGGATCATTTCTTGTTCTTTTCCAATAGATCTCTTTGCATGCTTTTTTGTTCAAAGGTTACTGTTTAGCATTTTCTGTTTGTAGGTCAGAAATTAGGTCAAGCTAGAGAAATTTTTGTTTTCATAGTATAGTTAGTTCTTTCTTTGATCAGTTTTTGTAAGCAGGTGTGCAGATCTCTTGCAAGACACCTCTGCTCACCATACATCCATAAAACAGCCAGCACTAGCTCACTTCTCATAGATTTCCCAAGTCGTTCACAATATTTTTCCAGTCTGCCCTAATTTCTTCGTTTTTCTCCATAAGATTTTCTCTCGTCATTTGAACAAATCCAACCATCATGTTCATTCTTGATCTTCCTTGACAAGTTCTAGGCACTGCAACACCTTCATCTAGCATTCAGTTACCCTTTTCCATCATTTTTCCACCTTCAAAACTCCAAAAATAGATCTCGGCCTCCTCCTAAAGATCCTCCTGTAGATCCCCTACATCCTCCTGTAGAATTTCCTGTGAGTGAATTTTCGAAGTCTGATCACCATAAAAGTCTTCATAAGGATACTAGGGGCTTCTTAGGACCTCTTCACACCTCCCTCCACATCTGCAAAGGCCAAATCCATCTTCCTTCGCCGCCGAACCTCTGTACAACCACAACTAGATAAATCACAAGCATAATAATTCCGCATAAAAACACTCAAAAGCACAAAAAGATGTTTTCTTCTCATTTCTTTTCAGAAGTAGCTTAAATAAATGCAATTTTATTTTTCATTAGTTAATGACACTCATTTCATCAGTTTTCATCTCTTTTCCTGCAAAAGTAGGGTTAGTGGGTAAATTAGGGTTTGCTAGGGTTTGTTGGGGTTTGCGTTACATTTCAGTTTTCCTTCTCTTTCTACAAATAAAATAGCCTCTGTAGAGTTAGATTTATTTCATCACAGTTAGAAGCTTCTTCTAAGAATTCATAGAAGTAGGCTTAAGCTCCTAGCGGACTTGTGCCAGCTGATCAAGTGACAACCTGCAGTAAGAGCCAGTACTTGTGCATACAGCACCATCGCTTCCAAGTTTGTTACGAACTACCGGGTTGATAAAAGTAAAGTAGGACCCCAGGAGTTGTAGCATTATTGCTGCAATACTAGTGCTCACTAGACTCATCAACCATGATGGGACCGAACCACACCTTCTCAGGGTTTATTGAAAATATTCAAAAGGATTCATCCTATAGATCAAGAATATGTTATCCTCCTCAAGTTGTCAAAAATAAAGTGGTATTGGCTAGATATGGTCAATAAATTGGGAAAAAATGGTACTAAACCTATTAATGGTAGTGAATCGTTCTTGAACATGACACTCTTTCACTTCATCTCTATGATTGTTGGGTTGGGAAATTCCCCTGCCATTTTGGTTAATCACACCATATCAAAATACTTCATAATAAGTTTTAAGTCGATGTTTCCAACTCCATACTGCCATTGACATATTCAAGAGAAGTCCTTCAGTTGACATCTACTACAATACTCTTAAGTCTTCTTTCATGTCTAGCATTCTTGAACCAAATCTACATCAACATTATTTTGTCTCAAATCTTGATACTTGTTTTGTGTCATTGATGAGGGATACATGAAGGCCCTCCTTCGACTAGTCTCTTCCTATTGACATCAATTCATTATCTAGGAAGTTTACTTATAAACTCCCTTTGGTGCCTTGGAGCTTGCATACCTCAATGGAAAGTTTCCTCACTTTCAGCGACAGGTTCTCATTATTGGCCTTCGACCGAAATATTCTTTGTGGTATTCAATTCAATTCATTCATTCATGCCACATAGATTATATTGTAGTACCTTGAGAGCCATTATCATTATCGATGGTTTCTCTCGTATCTATTAATGGCTTATATCATTGGTTGGTAATCATGTGGTGTCTACCATGTTCGATTCTAGCTCATTTATTCGCATGTCTATACTTGTATTATTGAATGATGTGGTAGAAAACCCCAGATCTAGTTCCATCCATTTGGGATATGATTTCAGGGTTCATAAAAGATTAGAAAGTATGATGGTTGTGATCATTAAAACAGTCATCTAAGCATGGATCCACACTTTGTCATTAGTGGACGAGACTTCTTGATCATTATACATGTATAATGGCTTATATGTCGTGTATGTGTATTCCTTCCTCAACAATGATATCATGATGATAATATGTATTGTAATAGCTCATGATATTGACCAATATATTCTTGATCTAGACTTTTCACAAGGTAAAGAACTTCAATAATTTTGACTTTGTACTTTAGTGTGCAATTTATTAGAGGTAATTTTGTTTCATTCACTCAAATGACCTAAAAGCTAGATCAATCAACATCCTTAACACTTTTTCATTATCCCTTTGCAAATCCTTAAGCATTACCTATCCAAAATGTCCAAGTTTTTGGGTCAAATAGCTCAAAAGATATATTTTTAGCCCCATCGCACCCTACACTTCAATCCACCTTCAATGGTTACAAGTTGCATAACTGAGCACCTACATTAATCAGCATAGGTTTCTCTACTTTGCAGGTGTGATGGTTCAACAATTTAGGGAAAAATAAAAAATATTTACTAAACTTCTCCTTCCGAAAGATTATAAGGTGGTTTTAACCATTTACCATTGATAGAGATATTGAATTCCTACTCTAGATGTCTTATCTCTTATCCCTAGAGCTTATCCTCCTTCATATGTGGATCTCAAGCCTAGATTGGTAAATCCTAAATTACCAATTTTACCGTATAAATTCACTACCTCCCATAGATTCTAGGTTGGATTTTGGAGATTAATAATTCCCTCATGTTTCTACTTTGAGCTTAATGAATCATCTATTGATGCATTAGGTTTGAGGTTGAATGTTTTCTTTGTGGCAAGGTAAAACAAAACAATTAGGGAGACATCTACAAAGTCAAGCATCTATAAATGGTTGTAACTCTCTCCTTCATTTATTAATACAAAAAGGATTATGTTTTCTTATACTTGTGCCATGTTGATGCTTATGTGTTTCAATGCCTTTTTACTCATTGATTAGAGACATTAGTTTATGCTATGTGGATAATTTATTTCTCTTGCTTCATTTACTCATTTTGCAAGTTCTGCTTATATCACTTGGAGCTAGAGTTGTAGCTTACAAATAAGAAGAATAGGAGGGCTTACTACAGATTCCAAGTAGATATTTCTTCCATACTCTAATTTCTCTAAGGAAAACATATATCTTTTTTCCTTTGTTATTTCTAGATCAGTCCACTAGGTTTAGGGAGTTCCCTTTTGTTCGCAGAAGAGAATTTCACACATAAAAAAGGCTAACAATTATTGTGATTTTTATGTTAAGAATATGGGATTATATTCAATGATTTTATTTAACTTTTTCATTGTGGACTGTAGTAGCAAGGATCGATTTTCAATACTACGGCACAAAACTAAGAAGCTTTGTTAAATACAAAGTTTTATTGGGTGCAATTATCCAAATTTATGGGATATCTCCCTCTCTAGCTTTAGCATTATTATGGTTTAGAGTGTTTGTGTGTTTTGTGGGGCCTCCCTACTTTTGATGGTCTTTGTGATGCATTTTTCATATTGTAAGTTTACAAATATTATAGTTGGATAGGGTTTACAAATGCCTATGTGATTTGATGGCTTTCTTGCTTGTGGTTGTTCTTTTATGCCATATTATATGCAATATTTCAAAAAATCACACTAGGATATCCATCGTTGGCACTTTCTTTCCACCTTAATAGGACTAATACTCGTTAATGCACTTAAAATTGGTTACAGGGTGAGAGCATGTTAGTAAGATGCCATATTGTGTAGGGACTTTCATTAACCGTCAACCTCATCTGCCCAATAATTTTGTTTTAACTTGTTATAAATTTTCCCTTGCATCATACATTAGTCTAATAAAATACTTGTCTCTATCTCAAAATAATAAATTCCCCATTCACTCCTTTTCTAGAATATCGAGAAATCATAGTATTTTTGTAGTTTTTACTGCGAAAAAACCTCTTAGCTAGTTTCCATTTTGGAGACTCATTAACAAAAATGAAAGAATACAACTAGTTAAGGATCCAAACACTCATGCAAGTGTATTTTATATTTTTAATAGGAATATATATATCCAATACATAGGCTTATGTAGGGATTTGAGGAATTCCTTAAGATCCTTGATGGGTCAACATCTTGAGCTTCTCTACTTTTACAAGATGCACAATATTAGTTACTTCAATCATGAGCTTATGTTGTCCATCCATGATTATGTAAGGATTCTTTTTCCTTTGTTTATTACTTCAACTCTCTTGATGCATATGCATTGAATAAATACCCACTTAAGGGTTTTAGCATACATGGCTCCTTACTCAATTGGATCAAATAGATGCATTTATGTCTACAATTTTTCATGTTGAGAGTCAACCCAAACATACAAGAGTGAAAATGATTGGAGGCACTGAAAGATACAATGTTCTTGCATCAGTGGATTTCAAAACTTTGTTCTATTTCATTTGGTAATTCAAATTATATTGAGAGAGCACTCTAGGAGAAACCAACTACAATAGATGCTACTTCAAAAAGGGGAAGAGTTGTAGCCTCAACTTTTAATGCAAAGACCTCAAAGAAAATGACGTGTGACATAGGCATTAAAGAAGAGGTACGGAACTCTTTTTCTTCCTCATACGTTTGCTTCTTGATGAGAAAAAATTCAAAAGCATTATACGCTTAGTGGAATTGAGAAGTATATCAGGTAATTTTAATAGCTTTGTAATGGGTTGAATTCCACAATGTGGCCTAACAGTATATGGTCTACTTCATTTTCTTGCTAGAGTAGCATCTAGTTTTTGAATTTAAAATTGATATATGTATATTGTGGCAATACTATAATTATCTTCAAAAAGTAAATAGTACGGTTCAAAATTTGATTGTCAGTTGTCACCATCGGTTATGAGAAGCTAGTTTGATATAGCTTGTATTTAATGAACACTATTCCCACATTGTATTACTTACAAAGAAAGGAAGATGTAGGCCTACAATTTATCTTCTATGTAAAGTAGGTTAGGAAGTAGCCTCTCATCCTTTCACTATCTATGTTTACACACTTCAATTTTGAGAAGATATTATCTTGTCAGTTGGCCTTGATTGAGCATGGTGTTGTAATAAAGTTAAAGATGGACTCAAAAATTGGTTCAATAATAGGGCTCTCAAATGTTATCTTGTTGTCCCTTTCCCTATAGTGTGGGGCATTTGGCTCATGCAAAACTCCATTATCTTGAAGATCAGCTACTACATACTTTTTAGGTTTCCATGAATATAATTTTTCTTTCTTAGTTGTATAAACCCAATGAATGGGTTTCCAATATTAGGATGGTTGGAGAATTGATGGAGGATAATACCTTTCTATGGGGACTCTTTTTACAAGGATTATCAGGTTTCTAATTCTTTATGTGGAAATAATATAGTTATTTTTCTTAGAAACTATCATTACTTTCATATCTATGCTAATATGAGTCTTGGATCGAATAATAGGGCTAAACTACTAGCTCTCCTTACTCTCATTAAACTAGCCTCATTCAAAAGCATATCCAAATTTCATGTGTTTAGATATCATCACTGGTCATCAAGTGGATGTAAGATAAGAAGATCATTTATAATATCATATTACAACATCTCACTTTACAACTCAAGGATATACCCCCTTTATTTTCTCATATCCTCTACTTGCATGTATATTCGGAACTCAATGTAGTATCAAGCACAATTTAGAAAGATGGGAGTGGATTTGCCTAAGCTCCAATTTTGGTCAAAGAATTTTAAGATGGGGTTATTAGAGAAACTTCACTTAATATTTGACTCTTTTAACTATGAAATTCATATGATAGTCATTCCTTATATTTTCTTATTATTCTTGTGATATTCCTTACTTCATTTGCGATTTCTCATGCCTTAAAACAGCATTTGGAAACAGCTTCAAAACACGGTTGGGAGTTCACCTTTCTATTTTCAATATTTGATTGGATTCCATCTTTATAATGTTGATTTTAGATGGAAAAGGAGCCTTAGTGGGTTCCTTTGATTTAGAACACCTTTAATTTCAACTTTTACAATAGTTAGATTCTTTCTGGATAAGGAGGGTAGACGAAATCAGTCACACCTTCACTTTTAAAGGGTTCAACTTGTAAAAAAAATTATTTCAATTTTTAAAAGGTACCAAAATCTAAGCCTTTCTTCCACTCCTACCCCTACTATGGTACCAAACTCTAATCCTTTCTTCCACTCCTATCCTTGGAGGAAAACTTTTCTAGATCATTTGCATCTCTATAAGTTTTTTCACCATATTATTATGATAATTCTTCAGTGAATGATAATGCAACTTCCTCTACAGATACAATGATCTTTTAATGTAACGAGATAGTCAGAGCGGCATAAGCCACCTATCAGTCTATCAAAGAGCTCAAGCATACGATTGATAAAATTTAGTGTTTCTCCTCCATACAGTTGTTTAAGAGTTAGTTGGAATGTTTGTTTGTTCCATGTCAAAAAGGTGTTTCATAAGAATATACCTATCCATCTCCATCAAACAATAATTCCATGTTTCCAAAGAAAAAATATATTTCAGTTCTATTTGGAAGGAATTAATGCTGCCACTCTCCTTTTCATGAAAAATAGAAACAAAAATATTAATTTTTTAGCACAAATTTTGGTTCTCGAATTTTTTTTTTTAAATTAGTGACGACGTTCGTCTTCTCATGATAGTTCTGACAACACAGGGCATCGCCACTATGGAAAAAAGATCAGAAGAAAAAATTGGCATTGGTACACTAACTTGAACTTTGGTCGGTCATCCAACAATACTACATAGGTCTTGCAACGATTTTCCTAGTCTTCCAACAACAATTACTGCGAAAGATAACATGGATACTATGCAAAGTTTTCCAGATGAAAACACCTCATATCAGTAGACTGACCCAACTTTCTGTCGGTCATATGATGCCTTGAACGTGAAAAATATGGCAACTTTATCGAAAGGAAAGGGTCATTTTTTTGGTAGACAGACTCACCAACCTGTTGGTAGACTCATAGCCTTTGTAATTTTACGACAATGACCTTTGACTTGCTGTCGCTAGACCGATGTAATGTTTGTAAAATTTACAAAGGCTATGTGGAGTGCTTTCGACAGAGACTCGGCTTTAATGATCAGGGTTTTGATGAAGGTTTGGATCAGAATTCTGACGAAGACTTGGGAGGTCTAAATTTAGACTGTACGACATGCAACATTTACTCGAATCCAGATTTATCGTGAGAGAAATGACAAGGGTCGAAAGAATGACCAAAGGATATCGAAAATTGAGTGAATTTGTAATAGTTTTTCCTAGAGTATAGCAGCATCATTCCATTTTCTGCAATTTGTTGCTTCAATTCTACATTCCTAGAGCATAGCTGAATCTAGCAACTTACTTGGTTTTTTTCATCTAACCTTCACTCCAGTATCTCCCACCTATATAAAAATTGAACGAGGAATATGATAGTACATGTTTCACATACAATTTTGACTCCTCACCTTTGGTTAATAATTAAAGATGAGACCCTTCGAGTTGTAGCATTACTTCTTCAATACTTAAGCCAATCAATCGATTTTCACAAGAATAATAGGGGTTGTTGAAGATGAAACAGTCTGACACAATGGCAGAGTAATCAACACTCAAGACCAAGAGGCCATTGCAATATAATAGAGTAATGTACTCATTGATTGATTCACCACTCTTCCCACAAAATACTTCTTTATCTCATCTATTCCTCAACATTTTATCTCATCTATTCCTGAACATTTCTTCTTCTTCGTGTCTATAAGCCTATGTAATATTTTATTCCAACAATAATAAAATCATAGTCTTGATTTTGTTTTAATATTTTTGTTTGAATTTTTAGCTAAGTAATTATTCAACAACACACTTGTCTTTTGGGTTTTCTTGACCAACTATTCATATTTATAAGTGATAATTTATTTTATAGTTTTTAAACAATCTTGGCATTTATCGTCACTTATTTGCACGAATGTTTTATTTTCTCATAATATTTTAAACTCTCATAGGTTTTATTTCACTTTAGCTATTGGGATGTAGACATGGTTTAATTGTTTCTTTCATATGTTAAAGTCTATGTGCATGTTTATAATATATTTTTTCATGTTATAGAGTAATTAAATATTGCCACTCTCTGTAAGTCTCTCGAGAAATCATCATTACTGAAGAATACTTATGACATTCTTCTAATACTTGAGACTTTCTTCTCACCATCACTTAATTCAATGTGTCTATGTGATGGGATAAGGGCTCCCATCAAAGGGAGTCTAATATTCTTATTTAGTCCAATTTGAATAGTATCTTTGGCCATCATATTTCTCCAATATTTATTTATCATAATATTTTAAAAATGGAAATAAATGGTGCAACAAGGTTATTCTAAGGATACTCAGAACAATTATCAATTTAGTAGTTTCGATGATTAACCCCCTTGGCCTAAGATCTAGCTTAGGGCCTAAAGATGGGAGGATATTTTTTTCCTCTAGAGATACCTTAACATCATTCTCTTCCATAGATTGGTATCAAAGGTTACAAAAAACCTTGTATAATCAATTGTTGCAAATAGGATCTTAATAAAACATAGGATATGCAATGGAAAACACACACATTAACATACATATTTTATCGTAGAAGCCCAAGCTAGGAAAACCAACAACATTTTTTTGTATATATTATTATGTACTGTATTACAACATATATATATATTCCATGGAATCCATAAAATTTCAATACATTAATTATGGATTGAAATACAACTACATCTCCTCAAACGAAACTACAAAACCATGGGAAAAATCACCATGCTCCATAATATTTTTAAAGGTGAAAATCATGTCTTGAAAAATACCAAAAACATATGAAAAAAAATTGAATTTTTTTCAAGGTCATTTCCCTAAACCCATGTGCAAGGGGATTTTTCCCTGCTACAAAACCCCCTAGTAGGGGTACTTCACCCCCCCTATAACCCCTCCAAATAAGGGTGGGATTATGCCACTCTTGTCACCCCCTCGTCGTGCTTGATGCAACATTGTTGGGCATGGAATCCCCCCACAACAGGTTTTGGGGCTTAAAGCTCAAGTTTTGGTCAAACAAGCTGTAAAACTCCACGAAGTGCAGGTGCGGAGCGTGAAGTGTACAATTGAGTCATAGGGTTGTTCACCCTAAACATTGTATTGTAAACTAGTGTAAAGTCGGCCTACGCACCATGGGGTTGTTTAAATAGAGCAAGGCTCTAAGTTGTAAAAGGGGGGGATGGATAGAAAGAGTAACGAAGGAATGGTTCAAGCTTAGAGTAGAAGTTTAAGTGTCTTGGGTTGTAGTAGTAGGAAAAGGCTCTGCAAATAAGTGCATAGAGGCCTAGTGGAGTCTGCAGCTGAGTGCGCGAACCCCTGTAGTTGAGTGTGCGGGGTGGAGTCAAGCCTGTAATCGGGATAGAAAGCTAATAAAGAGAACTTGATTTCTAATTCTGTGTAATTGTTGTGCATTATCTTCTGTATGTTTATATTTGTTTATGTATTGCGCGCACTAATATGATTGTTGAATATGCTGTAAAAACCATAAATATTACACACACCAGTTAAATAATTGGTTAATTAGCAAGGAACTTGGGTATTAAACGAGTTGTGCCCTGAGTAGAGCTACATGGAAGCCACACCGCACGTCACGAAGGGATCTCAAGTACGCATAGCAACAGGTCAGACCACGGACCTCCAGAAGCCCATCAGACATCCCAAGGGTGTGGAAACCTAGTTCTAGCACCCTCCCATCCTACTTCGAGTGAGACCTCAACCCGTACTACACAGACTATTTCCGAAAGGGCTAGTAGTACTCGGATTTCCTTGGCTAAATCACCTCAAAACCTAGGTTAGGCCCCACTAAGCCAACAAATTGTTCCGTCGCTGGAACATGAGATCTGCATAAAGGATGTCTGATGTCATGCCACTAGAATGCTACAAAGCAAGAAATTGAAGAGTGGTTGGACAAGAGTATTCACGATTTCACAGCGCAAGAAAATAGAAATCCACGAGTATCTAAGGAACAATGGTTGGATCGCTACTTGTACACTGAAATCCATGAAATTTTCTTTACATCTTTTCCATCTAAGCTGTATGAGTGGATCACAAAGTTAGCAAACAGCTAAGGAAGGTGTAGGCTCGACAAACCAATAGTGTGGACTCTCGAACTAGTGCGCAGACTAGAAGCCTCAAAAGATAAGATAGCACGAGTTGTAGACCACTAGCTCGACTGAATAATAGGATGATTTATCATTGAGTTCGTAGTAGACGTGACTATCAGCTACAGTGAGTCCGAGCGACATTTTCTCAAGGGACAAAGAGGTAAGTATGTTAAATCTTTGAACACTTGGATTAAAATGCTATTGTGTGAAAAGCGGGTTATCCAAATAAATTAATGTTTGGGACTACACAGAGAAGAAAGATCTACAGAAGTGGAAGTAGTGAAGAATTAGGAAACAATCCCTTAATCTCACCCTTGTGGGAGAGCGAGGATGAGCTCGCGAAGGTTTCTCCGAGAAGCGCAGTCAGTTTGATAAGGCAACGAATTCCACATTTACCACCTCCACCCACACCACCACCCGCTTCACCCCCCTCACCTCCATCTCCACCCACTCCAACACCGCCACCTCCATAGTTTGGTATGGCGAACGCGATCAAACTGCTAGTATTCAGAGGAGTAGGGAATGAAGATCCGAACCAATTCTGGTTCGTAGTAAGAGAAGTATGGGAAGCACAGGGCATTGTGTATGATAATATCAAAAAGGCTACGCTGGTGAGCGCATTGAAGGATCGTGCATTAACATGGTATATCAAGAATTCTATTGACCACCCGAATGCAGGAATTGCAGAGATCCAGACTGCATTGAACAGGGAATTTAGTAGGCCAAAATTGGAGACGCAATCAATCATCGAGTTTAAAGAGATCGCGATGATCCCAAGTGAGACCCCCTGGGATCTGGACCAAAGGCTGAAGAGTATGATCCGCGAAGCCAATATAACATCAACAAATGCACAACATAACGCATGGTTTGCGGCCTCACTTACGCCACACTTAAGGACAGTGTTGTCACAGCAAAAACTTTCCACCCAGGCCGAACCATTGGAGATGGCAATGAGGTTGCATGAGACCCTTATACGAGACCATGGAGTGCGAGTCCAACAGATCCATGCACAACTACAAAATCTATGACTGGAAATGCAGAGTTTGGAATAGGATAGGGCACCTCGGTGAGAGGCGTACGAGGAAGTATGGTGCATAAAATGAGAAGGCTAGGGCCACAACAAAGATCATTGTCCAATGTTCACGTACTACTTGGCAGGAGGAGGGCCAATGCCATTAATACTAGAGGCACAGGTGAGGCCAAGTGCAACATTTTCATTATGGTAATCGATTTGCCAGTAGGAGGAAAACATACCACGGATAATTGTCATCTATTGCAGAAGTATACGCAGACATCCCAGCAGGTATTTTGTAATTTTTGCAGGTCGGTAGGCCATGACGAACGTACCTGCCCAAGCTATGAACTAATCATGGATTAGACTCCTACCTACAGGGTGCAGGCCGAAACACGAGCCCTTGACCGAAATGTAAGGATGGCACGCATTAGGTTTCAAGGGCGCAGTCAGGGTCAAGGTCGAATGGGACCAAGAAGGGGTCGTAGATAGATAATCTATTATAATTGCAGAGGGTTAGGGCATTATGCCCACAATTGTACGAACCCAACTAGGATATCATGTTGGTATTGTACTCAGTTTGATCATTAGGCAGAAGATTTCACTTCACTGATAGTGAATATGCATGAAAAAGGGGTACTGTAGCCCTCTCCGACCCAGAATTTACAAATGATTAGCTCTGAACTGTGCAAAGAAGACCCAAATGTAAGCATGATGCTCAAGAGTGATATGACAATGGGAGATGATAAAGGGAAGCAGCCAGAAGAATTGCATGGGTTTTCAAGGCTCCTACAAAGGAACCCGAGTTTGATTTAGAACACATGAAGGAGACATTCATGGAAGCTAAGAAGATCTTCACAGAGGCCTCCACTTCAAGTAGTAAGGATCAATTAGAGTTAGGGATGGATCCTTCCATGCTGACTATCTTTCTGGAGACATGCATGAAATTGTTGCATGAAAGCAAGGTAGTCAAAGGGTTGCAGGAACTTATCACTAGGTGTGCAGGGTCACGAGAACCGCCCGTGGTCCAAAAACTTGGAAAGCATGCATTACACATAGGAAGGGAGATGAGCATGACTGCGCAAATAGGTGAGTATGAAATGGATTAGGTAATCCTAGATCTGGGTTCAGACGCAAATGTACTACCAAAGCAAACATGGGAATGCATGGGTAGACCCACATTGCAATGGTCCCCTATTCAGTTACAAATGGTGAAACAATAGAAGGTTTTGCCCAAGGGAAGATTGCAAGGGGCGATAGTCGATATTGGAGGCACGAGTGTAGAGGCAGATTTTGAAGTGATAGAGATTGCCGATGATAGCAATCCCTATCCTGTGCTACTAGGAATAAACTGGGCTACCAATATGAACGGAGTCATACATCTGAAGAAGCACAAAATGACCTTTGAGAAAAAGTCGCTATGCATAATAGTACCACTAGACCCAGCTGAAGGAGCGCGATACACTGAACCAGTGCGTGAAGACGATAGTGATGATGATCTTGACTGAATCTACAAGATAACTGCACAAGGAGAGGATTGGGTGAATACAACTATAGTTGGAAGCGTTTCATGGGAGCGTGAAAGCTCTTGCACTTCGGATTCCGACGAAGGGATAGAGCGATGGCAAATTTGGTTGCACAAAGTAACAATGTTGAATCGCAGCATGATGATTAGATCATTGCATTGCGTAAAAACAAAGGCAAGGTAGTTGCCGAAATATGATGGATTGTCAGTAGTGGATGAATTTCTGAGAAAATTTGAAAGTGCAGTACCAGAGCAGCAGCAGTTCGATGCGTTGAAGTGGGCACTGCACGCAACACCTACATAATGATGGGGTATGCACAAAGGAACTTTTGAAGACTAGTGCAGATGTAGAAGGATGATGTGCCTACGTTTTGGAAAACCCCAACTTCAAACAAAAGCCAATCAGCTGGGGTGGAACAACTTGCACACCCACCTTTCCCGATGGGTACAGACATATGTTGTATACTCCGCACAAGCACACAGCCTAGAGAATCAAAACAAACCACAACAGCAGGAAGGGAGATGCACATTACCAATTTTCCATGACAAGGCATTCGATAGGGTGCGCAGAGTACTAAACAAGGTTTACCAGATGAGATGAATTGATTGGAAACTGAACGTGCCAATGGTTTGATGGGCTTATAGGACCATGTGCACAAACCTAAGAGCAAAGATGACTCCAAAGGTGTGAAATAAAGTAGAACCCGAGATTTCTTAAGGGAATTCCAAAAGAAACCCACACGTAATACCTCCTGTAGTTATGGAAGTGTGTGAAGACCAGGACGAAGGAATCATACAACTATGCAAGGACGACCATATAAGGATTTACGAAGCCATTCAAAGAGGGAACCTTAGACTTCGTGAACTTGAAGAAGATCAGGTACGACTGAAGAGGAAAAGCATGTTGAAGGATGTTGAGATCAAATGACTAGAAAACGAGGTCACGCAAGCATGTCTTGTCGATAAACTAAGGATGAAAAGACAAGATATGGATGTTCATACCACTGCATTGGAATATTGTCACCAAGAATTTATAATTCTTCTACCATGGCTAAGACCGTACCTTACCAAACTCAGTAACAAGGGAAGCACACCAAATAAGATAAAACACATGGTGCTGAGTGTCGGAAAGCCAATTGAGGAGTGTCCACGAACTATATTGGAAGGTGAATTGGAGTCTCGCATAGATGGTGTGACCATCTGACTAGCCTTAGGGATCACAGTCTCAGTGCTCTAGACAGTTGAAAGAGACCGTCGAACTCTAAAAGAGTCTGTTTGGCAATTGCACAGTGAAGGAGGTGCATGCATAATCAACATGTTACACAGTTCACACCTGCACATGGGGGGTTGCGCTGCCACACGGGTCAATTGGGAAGTAACCGTTGACGTCACTATTCATGACAAAATGTCCAAATTAAGGCAAAAGGGAGCGGGTGGTGGGCAATTAAGACACGAATTAAGAGCTAGATTTGGGATGATCTGCTGCCAAGGATGCATGAATGACTCAAAAATGGGGGGAATGATCAAATTCAAATTCAAAAGACACTATAAAAATCCCAAGGCTAGCCACGAGACAACACTTGTTCATTTGATATTTGAGCTCTTATGAAGAGCACATAGTTTTGAGCGCCAAGTGGTATTTGAGCCCCCAAGTTCACGAACAACCACAAACAATTCGAACAAGATGACAACTATGAGGAGAGGTGTGGGATTTGTAGAGAGTATCATCGAGGAAGCCATGCAGAGCCCTACAGTGCAGGTGGGGGATGCGACGGAAATTATGAAGTCACCTCAGACACCGAGGCCCAAGAAAGATACACAAGCAGTGGAACCAGTCTGCATGTCCCTGCAAAATCCGTGGTTTGGTAAAATTTCCATGGAAGAAAAGGGCAATGGTGTCAACCTTGAGACAGATGATGAGGAGGAGGACCTCCAGTCTCTCATAGATGAGATAGAGGCAGATGAAGAAATGGAAGAAGACATCTAGTCAGTACGCAATACAGCAAAACTACCTGAGTACATTCCTCTGTGGAAAGGGAAAGCTAAAGTGCCCAAGGATTTGGATGCTGCTAAGACTGCACTTCAAACCCCACTCCTCCCAGATGGAATTTTGTTTGAGGGCTTGGCTCTAGGCCGCATGCCCACAATGAAATTTGAAGGCTGGGACCTTGTGAACAGTGAAAATTTCCCACATTTACAGACTGAGAACCTCATGAAACAGAGCAAGGAAGGGTCGGTTACAGTGATAGAGCCGCAAATGGCTGCGCAGTGTGGAGAAGGTTGAGCTACTCCACCTACTATGGATTCCACATTTTCACCGTGCATCGATCATGATATTTGTCATCATGCAGCTGATTTGCTTGGTGCACGATGGGTATTTATGGCTAGAGGAGCCTATTCCCATCATGACAAAGCTTATTCATAGGATTTCTCGACTTCCCTGTAAGGGAAAGGACCCCATGGAGATAGCTGGCAAAAGAGGAGATTTGGCGCCCATAGAGGCCATGAAGGAGTATAAATTTGAAAGAAGAAGAGAGGCTACGTAATCAGTAGCATTCAGGACAAAGGGGTGCAGTAGCCACCCAACTACTGGCTGGGAAGGTGATGAGAAAATGCCACGGAGATGAAGTACCAGTGTTGGTTGTTGAGCTGGAAAAACAATATGCGGAGAGGGTCCAATTCAACTAGGCCGAATTCCTTTGTGAAGAATTCCTCACCAACTGCAAGGAAGCTTAGGAGCAAGGCAAGACCTTCCACTATGCATGGTTACTCTTGTCTATCTTACTGGTGATAGGGGAACTTCCTAAGGACAGTCAGTTCCCTCATCTTGAACAGGACTTGCAAGAGGCTGCAAAATATGCGTCACTCTGGGCTACAAAGGACACCACATAGATCTGTGAGACTAAGATCTTCTAGGTGCTCATGGAGGCGAATGTCCGAATGTGGATTAACAGAAGGCCACTCCTATCCCCCACAGTGTACAATAGTCTGTAGAGCTTTGTAGACTTCAAGTTGGATATGCACAATGTGTATATCAAGGCGCTAAAGGATCTCGTGCAGAATTGGACCAAGCTTCCATTCATCGCAATTGATGATGCCATCTTGTCCATGCTTGACTCATGGCCTCCCAAGTGGCACACCTCGAATCTGCTAGAAAGGGATAAAACAGTAGCATAGAAGTAGAAGGATGCAACCAAGTTGTGTGTCACAAAGTTGGCCTAGTAGAGGTGCAACGAACAAGTGACCATGGAGGTAAGGGTCACCCGTGAAGCGGCAAACGTAGTCACGAAATAGGCAAAGGCTGTTGAAAGAGTAGCAGTAGCACAAGAAACAATGGCCACCATGACACAGGAGGAAGGAGGCTAGGATGTGTCTACAGGACAGGGGCCAGATATAGCAGAAGGCGCAAATCCGAGCACAATGTTCACTCAACTAAAACGACTGCACATCACGGAGTGGTCAGGTCCACGCAAGAAGGCCAAAGCTTCCAAATTGGACATCGAGCCAATTACATTGACAAAGGGTGACCTCTATGACATCGGTGACACAGTTCACGAGGTCACCCAAGAAGCGCTCTAGGAAGCTATGGTGGAGCAACATAATGTGTTGGGTGCCCTAAGGGCACAGCTGTAGGAACTTCAGGTGTGCCCCATAGAAAGGAATAGTAGCTGCCTACAGTGTCACAGGTACATCAGCAACGGAGTAGCTGCTGTGAACAAGAATGGCCAACACCATAGTGTTGCCAGAAGGAGCGCTAACAGCGGAAAGTGAGGAGGACAAAGCTGCGGTGAGCAGGATCAAGGGACTTGGCCTAAACTTGGTTTCCCTTCCATGGGATACATTATATCAGCTGCAAGATGGAGCAATGACAAAACTCTGCACTAGGGAAGGACATGTAGTGCATATGCTCAGCGAACAGAGAATCAACATTGAGCAGCTTAAACTCCAGCGCGATGAAGTGCTTGCACAGAAGCAGCAGCTAGAGAAAATGGTAGAGGAAGCATGTCACCACATTCCAAAGCTAGAAATTGTGACAGATCTACCAGTTGGAGTTTGAATCCACAGATTAGCCAGTGGATTTCGCAAGGCATAGGAGGAAGCAACGAGGGTAAAGCTAGACCTCAACCTTAAAATTTCCAAGCTTCGATTAAAGGCACAATCCTCTATGGCCCTGGAAATTAGGGAATAGTGTGCTAGCACTATTCAAAAAGGGTTGGAGGAAATAGGACAGGCAGTACAGAACTGCACTGCTATGTTGGAAGAATCATTCACGATCCTCACTTCACTATAGAAGGACCCCAACATACAGTTCCTGGAAATGGAGGCATGGGAGCTTCAAGTGTAGTATGACAGTCTACGTAGAATAGTGAAAATAGTTGTCCTAACCCAATGGCTTTTTAAGCTACAGTTGGCAATGGCGTTGAAGGAACAGGTGGATGTCGCACGCAAGAAAGTGGTAGTCCTTAAAGCATGCGTCCGGCCTTAGATTGATGAGGCCTTCCTCATCACTACAGACATCAAAAGAAAGCTTGCATAGATGAAGGCTATGCATGCCTTAAGATATGGATTTTCCCTTGACAGTGAGAATTCGGCCGAAAGAGTGGAGCAAATCTAGCAGACTGCAGAACAGTGCATTGCGGACCTCCAGGCAGCACAAAATGGTTGAAGGGGCTCCATGCCAAGATCATCGCACCAACAAGTGACTCAGGACGAGTCACGATGATTGTATTGAGGGCCTGTTGGGCATGGAGCCCCGCCACAGTAGGTTTTGGGGCTCCAATCCCAAGTTTTGGTCAAATATATTGTAAAACTCTGCAAACTATAGGCGCGGAGCGTGAAGTGTACAATTGAGTCATAGGGTTGTCTGCCCTAAACATTTTATTTTAAATTAGTGTAAAGTTAGCCTACCTATGGTCCCCGGACCATGGGATTGTATAAATAGAGCGAGGCTCTAAGCTGTAAAAGGGGGGATGGATAGAAAGAGTAGCAAAGGAATGTTTCAAGCTTAGAGTAGAAGTCTAAGTGTCTTGGGTTGTAGTAGTAGGAAGAGGCTTTGCAGCTGAGTCCATAGAGGCCTAGTAGAGTCCACAACTGAGTGCGTGGACCCCTGCAACTAGTGCATAGGACTGAGTCGAGTCTGTAATCGAGACAGAAAGCTAATAAAGAGAAGTTGATTCCTAATTTTGTGTAATTGTTGTGCATTATCTTCTGTATGTTTATATTTGTTTATGTATCACGCGCACTGTTATGGTTGTTGAATATGCTGTAAAATCCATAAATATTACACACGCAAGTTCAGTAATCGGTTAATTAGGAAAGAACTTGGGTATTATATGGGTCGCGTCCCAAGTAGGGCTACATGGAATCCCCACCGCAGGTCGCGAAGGGATCGCAAGTACGCATAGCGACAGACCAGACCGCGAACCTCCAAAAGCTTATCAGACATCCCAAGGGTGTGGAAACCTAGTTCTATCACCCTCCCATACTACTTCGAGTGATACCTCAGTCCACGCTCCACAGACTGTTGCCTAAAGGGCCAGTAGTAGTGGGATTTTCTTGGCTAAATCACCTCTGAACCTGGGTCAGGCCCCACTAAGCCAACAAACATACAATGTGTGGGCATAATCATGTAAATAATATAACACATATCCAATAGTATCCCACTTGTTGTTTTCTTTGCACATAGAGAGAACAAGAGTTAATGATATGTAATCTAGGGAAATAATGCTCATTATTTCTCTAGACCAGGAGAACTTCTTAGTGCTCACATATTTTGTTAATGAATATAAAACATCCTTGAAAGTTTCCACCTTCACCAACACACATTCTTTTCTTCAATCATATCTCCTACAAAACCAATATTAAACATCAATATGCTTTATGTTTCAATGGTAAGTGGATACCATGTACTCAATGGTATCTCACAGAAGTGGATACCATGTACTCAACTTCCATAGTTGAGAGTTCCACTACACACTATTTGTCACTCATCCAACTGATTGGTCCTCCAAACATGTTAAACGCATAAACACATGTAGATATTCTATGATCCAAATATGCAGCCCATTCTACATAAAAAAAGCCATGTATGTCCAAAACAATTCCTAATCCTAGTCTTCCTTGGTAGCGCAATACATAGCTAGCAGTGCCACACAAGTACTTGAAAACCATCTTTACTACTATCCAATGCTCCTTCCATATTTTTAGATATACATGCTCAACACTCCAATTTCATGTGAAATTTTTAGTCAAATATAGACCATTCTTACAACAAACTTCCAAACTCACTACAATATGGAACACAAGACATGTCCTCCTCATTTTCATTTGTCTTGGGACATTGTTCTGTAGGTAACATTACACCTACACAAATAGGGACCTTTACCATTTTATATTCCTACATATTAAACCTCTACAAAGTTGTCTCCACATATTTTCTTCAATTTAACTAGAGTTTCATGTTTTTATGATTTCTTCTAATTTCCATCCCCAAGATTAAATTAGTAGCATCAATATTATTCATGTCAAGTTTAGAGGACAATTGAGTTTTCACTTCCAGGATTATTTCCCTATCATTTTAAATCAACAACATATCATGCACACATAACACCAAATAAATAAGATGGTCATCCTTGTGGTTAGCCTTGTGGTTAGCGTGTGGTTATAGCCTAAAATTCCTTGTTTTGTGCATGTGATCGCGAGAACCAAACCACTGCCCAGAACTTCTTGTAACTTTCTAGAAACATAAATAACATGATGACAAGGCTAACCATTAAAAACTTGAACAACATCTTGACATAGACATGTCTAGTACACAAAAAACATTTCGTCAAACATATGGTAAACATACAAGTTACAGGTCATTAATGCATATATGATCATAAACTTCTGAACTTCATCTAAGAATCACCAAGAAGTTCTAATACCCTCTCAAGTAGCTACGACAACATTTGTAAGGCCATGCATTCATTAACCATTCATTAACTTATCAAATCATGAAAGAGATCCATAGCTAGAGAACATCATATAACTAGGTATATAACCAACATATAACTAGAATGGAAACCATGAAAAAGTAGCCATAAGATCACTTAATAACCAATACATGTTCTCATAATCATAATGAGGAAAATAGATTTTATTAACATATGCGAAAGCTAACCAAGTCAGGGACTTCCACATACCACCCAACAATATATGGTTGAACCAAATATTTCTTTCAGCCAATCACTATTGTGCCATATTTCAAACATGAATGTGGGATCTCATAGGATAACCAAAACATAATCAAATAGGAAATCCATAGTTTAAGCCACCTCCACCCTCAAGCTACTATGATCTCACCTAAACTGGTCCCAAGATCACAAAACCAAACCAAGCTTGGATGCCTCGGAATTCCATCACCATACCTTGAGGAATTTTCCTATCTCCACCCACCTGTCAAGAGTTTCCTGAAGAAAACCATCTCCACCCCCAACCCTTGGGATTTTCCCATGACCACCTCACCCGGTTCCAAAACCTTTTGGAACTCTAAATCCTAACCAAGAATGAATCCCATTACATGATGGTTATCCAAGAAATGACAAGGTAAGGCTAAAACCACTGTCAAACCAAGAAAACCCCATGCCAATAACAACAAATGAACCAAATAAAAAATTCATGTACCAAGCATTCACATCCCAATAAGGAAATCAAACATGAAACCTATTACCTACAATATCTTCCTACTGAATTTGTTGATCCAACCTTTCTTCTTCCTTTCCTTTGCTTTTCCTTTTATCTCCATTGTTTCCTTTCCTTCCTTTATCCAAATCCAAGTGAATGCTAAATTGCTCCAAGAATGCTCTACGTGTGAAAGAATGCATGAGATCCAAAACTCAACTAACAAAATTTATGAATTGTTTCTCTGGTGTATTTTTATCATTGATGTCTCCTTTTCCTTGATTTTCCTCTAATTTCCCTTGCATGCAAATTTGTGACTCTTCACCTTCCTTTTCTCCTATTTTCCTTTCTTTTCATAATTAAATGTCAATTTTTTCCTCTTTTCCTTTGCCAATTTCCATTTCCATTATTGAACCACAAGTGATTCCCACTAAAATGTTTTCCTAATATTCATATTTGAATATGTGTCCCATGACCTTGGTCTTATTTTTCTTTTATTATCCTTTATTACATGAAAATTTAACCTGAGGTTATTACAATATTTTGGTTGCTTCATGTAGACTCCTTCTTCCAAATCCCCGTGTAGGAATGTTATCTTCACATCCATATATTTTACTTCAAACTCAAAAGAAACAATAATAAATAAAATAAATCTAATAGAATTTAACTTGGTGATAGGAACAAAAAATCACCTAGGTCAATTCCCTCTACCTAGGAGTAACCTTTTGCTACTAACAAAGCATTCATTTCTTCACTCTTCCATCTACATTCAACTTATTCTTAAATACCCATTTGCTACCAATAATATTTCTTTCATTTGACAAATCCACTAGATCTGAAGCCTCCTTCATATCCAAGGATGGAATTTCTTGAACCATTGCCTTTTTACAAATTTTTCCATCCTCTGAATCCATTTCCTCCCTAACAATTCTATGATCCCAGTAATAATAAACAAAGAAAAGTTGGAATGGAAATTAGGTGGAGTATATCTTTCTTGCTACCTTCTTTCTTGAATTGATATCCTCGATACCAAAGTATGTGGTTCTTCTTCTTATTCCCATTCTTTTGTGTACTTTGATTATCATAGTTTACTTTAAACTCTACCTTTTCTAGTTCTTCCCCCCTCGGTAGGACTTCCTATTTGACAACATCTTATACTTTTCAAAATATTGCATCTTGACTATACATTACCTTTTTAGTTTATGGGTTCCAAAGCTTATAACCTTCCAGACCATCTTTATATCCAATAATGATACACTTTTCAACTTTCTTATCTAGCTTACACATATTGTCCTTTAGAACATGCAAAAAATAATTACAACCAAATACCATGAGATGTTTAAGAGAAGATTTCTTACTAGTCCATACCTCATGTGGAGTCATATCATCCAACATTGATGAGGTTGATCCATTTACAATGTAACACATAACATCCACCTCTTTTACATAGAATTATTATCCTAACCTGACACTATTTAGCATGATAATTCCTTTCCCCATGAATGTCCTATTCATCCTTTCTGCAACTCCATTATGTCAAGGTGTGTATGGAGTAATATTCTTCCTTGCTATACCACATTTCTTTTATGGAATTATTTGAATTTATTCTCACAAATTTCTCCATCATTATCTATCCTCACCACCTTAATTTTCTTCTTTGTCTAATTTTCCGCAAGAGCCTTAAAATATTTGAATTTTTCAATGAATTCAATTTTTTTCTTGAGGAAGTAAATCCATGTATTCCTTGATAATTAATCTATAAATTATACATGCTAAATATATTTACACATTGATCGAACCAACATAGGTCCAAACATATCACTATGAACCAATTGTAGTATTCCCTCTGACCTTGTATCAAGGAGAATCTTACCTAATTTTTCTTCCCATATAAAAAATGTTCATAGAAATCAAAATCTAGAGGGAAACTATACATCACTTCTACTATACCATTACAATGTAGTACTAAGAGGCCCTTCTCTCATATATATCCCAATATCTTATGACACAACATATCTCTAGAGGTTGTAGGAGCTTTTACTACTTTGATCCACTTTTAAGAATAATATAACTATTGTACACATCACTAACAATGCTCCCCAATAGCTTATACCGAGTTTTCATTCAAACTCCCATTATAAATACCATTTCTCATTGAAGCATCCTAAAAGTATCATTTTAAAACACTTATTGTACAGCTACATCACTCATGTTACTTATCGAAATCAAATTTCTATCCAATATCATAATGTGTAGAACACTAGGAAGTGTTATGATCCTTCCACCCAAGAGTGTCAACTTGATGTTTCCTCATCCTATGATTCTAGATATAAAGTCATCTCCTAGGAAGACATCACTAACATAAAATATTCCATACTTACAAAACCACTCTCTATGAGGATTCATATGAAAGGATGTGCCTAAGTTAAACAACCATGCCTCATGAACTATGTGTGTACTTGAAGAAGCCAAATACACATCCCCTTCTTCATCTAATGAGGTTTTTACTTCCATAGAAGGAGCATCATCAAATCCCTTCCCTCCCAAGAAATTTTGTATCTACAATGTTTCTTATAATTCCCTTCTTTTCCACATCTCCTACATATCTTTATGAGCTTCCCTAGAGTTTCTCCCTTTAGATTTAGACCTCCCACTAGAGGATTAATTTCTGGTTTTATTCTTGGAGCATCTAATTACAAACAAGGAATATGTGTGTTCTAACTTTCCATATTTTTTCATCTCATATCCTTTGATAATGGGGATGAGACTATACCATAAAAAATTATATTAGTTGAATAAATACCTATGGAAAAAACCAACTACCCCATGAGATCGATAGAGAACACAAAAAAATAATATATTCATCTTCATTTGAAATTTTAATATCAATAGATAATAGTTGACTTACCATAGCATTGAAGGTGTTCAAATTCTCTATTGCTAAGTCTCCATATTTCATCCTCAGGTTATATAACATTTTTTGTAGGAACAACTTGTTCACCAAGGACTTAGACTAATACAAAGTCCCTAACTTGTTCGATAACGCCATCACTGTAGCTTTTCTTAAACATTTAGTAATATAGAATCTAAGAGATGCAATCATATTGCGCTCTTTTCCTTTCGATCCAACTTGGTCTAATTTTCTGCTGACATCCCTATTGCTACAATACCTAGAGCCATAGTGATCATGTTAGGTCCCTATAATACTAGTGTAGCCCGCTTATTGTTATTATTGTGTCGCATAGAAGCCGACTATTATTATTATTGCGCCCTTACATTATTATTGTTATGTAGGCCTCTCTGATTATATTGTGACCCCTTAGAGTCCTATATATACTAAGGAGGTCTCGTCATTTGTATCATCCAAGAATTGTTCATTTATGTGATGTAAAGGATGTTTCCCCCTCGAAAATGATAATTTTCAAGTCATCGATCTATCTTTTCTTATGTTTTCTGATCTCGTTGCATAATAGGTCAACTGATCTTTTTCCATCATGTTGAAAATGCAACAAGAAAATCCTGAGTTAATTTCATCCTTGAATTAAATTAGGAATAAAATTGTAATTCCACATCACAAGACAACTTGTACAGGTTAACTAAGTTAATTTGACTTAGTTGACTCAGTTAATCCAAGTTTAGGGTTTAATTTAAGTCATGTAGAGTGTATCCCACTTTATAGGAACCCTGGTTGATTTTATTTTTACTTGTAATTAATTAATTCAGTTTAACTAAGTCAAAGTAAGTTAAATTAGTTCCAACTGATGGAGGAACTAGTTGGATGTTAGACAATGGGGTGTTGCTTCATGTGTTCAACCAGTTAACTGATGATTCACTCAAAAATAACTCATGCATGTGTTATAGACATATTTTGGCATTGCAACTGCAATCACATATGTCCATAAACCAAGGGATTCTAAGTCCCTAAAAGTGTTGTTTCATGCCCTAAAGGAACAAGGTCAGCTGATTACATCATCTCCCAGAAGTTCTCCACAAAAAACTGCTCAGAA